>AVPN01001376.1:0-11285 GCA_000695325.1 Pleurobrachia bachei | reverse complement strand
ACTCTCAAAGTGGCTCCATGTATCTGGCCCACCCTGTATCTCCATCTTGTTATCTGATTATGTTCTAACCCTCCTAGAAAATAGGGTTGAGCAAGGCCATCTCCATCACTATCTCTCTATCTCTCCATCCCTTTGATCTATTCCTCTCTGTTTCTCTAGCCCTTTCTCTATTCTAAGTTTGACATATTTTATAGGGATCTCCCCCTCTCAATGCGTGTGATCTCACCACTGTTTTATCTCTCTCTCCCTCTCTCAGTCTCCCTCTACCACTGTACTCTTTCAGGACACTTCATCACAGAACGCTGAACGGTGCTCAGAATGTCGGAATATCTGGGACCTGTCACCTGGGTGGAAGGGTAAAATATCTGCAGTGAGGGGTGTATCCTGCTTCTCAAAAATCCCTTTCGCTTAATAGACAAGGAACAATTATAGTACCGCCAAAGTGATGTGGAAAATCTTGTTCCAGATTAAACCATGGGGTGAACTATTTGCTGAGCTGATTATACGGTATACACTATACGGTATATACTGTATACACAACGGACCGTTTTGTAATTTTGAATGTGTGGATGTTATAAATTGTTAATATTTTTCGTCTATTTGAACAATGAATTGTGTACCATTTTATTATGCATTTCAGCTTTTTAATTTTGTTAAACAATTACAAAGAACAGTGTGGTTGAATCATTAAAACATGTTTGTGATTATCCCTCTCTCTCGCTCTCTCTCAACTCGTTTACCCCGTTCCCCATCTCTATACAAACATGTTTTAAATTATGAGTTAAATATCGGGTTACTGGAACTTGGAAATGGTCTTAAAATGAGGAAGAAATTCTTAAATGGTTACGGCACTTGTCAGCGCAATTCTTACATCCTCTCATCGGCCCTCTCTGAATTACTCTCTTTATTCCCGCGCACGGTACAAACTGGTGCGCGCGGTATGAATAACAAAGTACAAAGTGAACAAGTGGCGGCATTTAACCATTACCTTATTTGGAATACTAATCCTGAACTCTAAAAACCTAATTAAGAACCTAATTAACCCAAATTTTTTACTGGATCTTATTTGTAGAATAATTTTAAACACTCTGGTTTTTATTAGATCCAAATCCGATGTGTCAATCAGGAATAAGAGGTAATTGTCGTTTGACTGGCAATTAGAGCTTAATTGACTCTTAATTCCCAATTTACCCAGTCACGCGTATATTTCTAGTAATTCACATGACTTCTGATAAGTTCCTTGACCATTCCAAAGAATAAAATAAGGGGGTGAAATCCGTGACTGGATGAGATTAGGACCCCTACTATATATTAAAAATCGCACTTTAAAGGCGGAAAATCTGAAATCCAGCTCAGCTAAGTTCAGTAAAATAGGCGCGCGCCGCGCGGCACATTTCGGCAGATTAAACTTGCATTGCCTGCGCGGTCCGTACCATCGTGTCCAAATGCATCGCGTTTAGTTGTCGATATAATAAATTTTATAAATCGGTCGTGCAAAAAAAACATTACAAACTTTTTTAAAAGTTTTTTTTTGCATTTTCCGAAGCGGACCGTAGGTCGTAGGAGCTTGGAGGACTGGGACTGAAGTAGCCTCAACTGGTAGGCAATAGTGAGGATGGGAGAGCTGAACTTTTTCTCCACGATGGAAGACCTGATTGCTTCGTCAGACGAACAAATTGTTCGGGAAATGGGAGCGGTTTCCCCAGAAGTAGTGATGGAATATATCCTGTACCTGAGAAGAAAAACAAGTACCAGTTCACAAAACTTTGAAACAAATGTCCAGCCTCCTCCTTATAACCCTGACTATCGTGATGAACTCGCTGGAAGTAGTAGGGAGTTTGCGGATCACACCCCCGCCGGCATCACCCCTTACGGCGCTGGAGTGGTCACACGCCGCGAATCGTCACCGGGTGGTTTAAATAGATTCAAGTCGGAGAAGGGGGAATCCAGTAGGTCTTCTTCATTGAGACGGCCTAATGGGCCGGTTCACGAAGACATAGCTTACATGAATGGATACGGCGATACACAAAAGCTCGAATCAGATATCCAACTCGATATTCATGGCACTGAACTCAAGCATCTGAAAGATTTTGTTTTCGAGAGGAAGCTAAGAGTTGGTGATAAGATTGTAGCACATGGTTTCCTGAATGCACGAACAACATTCTCCATCACCTTCCGTACAGATATTATGAGGAACGTACTTCAAATCCAATTTGATGAGTCTGGCGATATGGTAATGACTGGCCCTGATTCTTTATGTACTGTTTATGATTCAGTCGAACAAAAAGTCCCCGGTCAGAAGTATACGATGGTTATCTTCTGCGATACATATGCGTTTAGAATACTTATAGACGGCATTGAGAAGAAATCATTTCCATATCAGACACCATTAGACGAGCTCACAGGAGTCTGGTGTCAGCCTCGTTGGGTTTGGAGCTCCGTCGATCTTCCCCAACCATTCGTCACCGCTTCTAAAAATAGGCTCGGCGACTCTTACCCCATTAAAAAACCACTCCAATTTATGGATAAACTTGAAATAATGGGAAAATATGCTCCAGTTGGATCGAAGCCATTTGCTATCTACCTTAAACGACAAGGTGCTCGTCGTGGGTGGGATCATATGATGGCTGACTTCTTTATTGCACTTGTAGGATTGTTATTGGACTATTACCTAAGGCTTGACTCACCTGTAAGGAGACGGATATCCGCTAAACACCCACCTCTTGATCAGGGCCAACTGTTTCTTGTCGAAATTGTGTGTGACAGAGATGCGTTCCGGGTGTTTTTTGATGGTGTCGAGAAAGGAGCTTTTCCTTATTTTGATGGTACTCATCATATTAAATCAATTTATCTACAACACGGAGGGAAAAGAAGTGGTTGGTTTTGGGTCAATAGTACAACTGTACAAACCCTGTACAACCCCTGAGTTCATCCAATAACAATATGATCAATGATCATGTTACTTTTATGTTAATAGTTTGAGTATCATTGTGTGACGTGTTGCATTGTGGAAAAAAGAAATATATGCCGCATCGTGCTAGTTGATAAACTATTTTATTGTCTTTTTATAGTCACTTTTAGCCAATCAAATATTTTTAAATTTACTGATTTTATGAGAAACTGTTTAGTTATTACATGACATGATTATATTCGTTTATAATTTATTAATCCTGATTTTGATTTATACGGAATTTGCAAATAACTTAATAAGTGTTTCTATTCTTTCGATTAGATACATAGAACAATTAGTCAAGGTTGCATCTGTTTTCCGTTAGAACACGTGGATCAAGTAGAAGCTCAGAAATCTATAATGGAAATTCCTATTGATGGTAATTATACTAAGATTACATGTGTGCCGTGTGGTTGATTATCAGATACATAATATAAATCATAACATTAAAATTGCGGCCAGGGGGCTGATAGGCGAGTCTGACAGACTAATTTCCTCAATAACACCTCAACAATTATTTGTGACTTGAGGGCTAGGGCCATCAACAATGGCCTATAATCTCTCCTCCCCCTCTCCCTTCCTTTCATCCCTATTACCTCCTCCCTTCTTCAATTCATCAGATCCGATGGTGAGAGATGAGACGATTGTGGCGCAGATGGATGCCATCTCTAAAGATATTGCCCGTAATTCACCCCTTGTAAGCAACCCAGTACCCGTGGGAACGCTATGTGAGGAGTACAGTGACAACAAGGAATTTCTCTCTAAAATTACTGTAAGTTTCCAGTTTATTTCTCTTTCCTCGTTTTGTAAACTGTGTGTGTTGTGAAACATCTCTTCCAACAGTTTGAATGTGAGTAGCACATCTCAAACCCCGACTGGGTATCTTGATTAGCTGTTACCGGCAGTTTTCTCATTTCCTATTGTCTTTCACATATTTCGTGGCTCCCAGAACATTTATACATGCATGTAACTACATGTGTACATGGTAGTGCAAATAAGTACTGTATACTGTTGTATGGGAATGGGTGAGACAGATGAGAAGCCATCAAACAATCGGAGTTGGTTGGAGACTAACAGAGAGATAGATTAAAGAGGAGAGAGAGCGACAAAATCAAGAGAGCGAGATGGACATAGTACGCTATTTTTGCCAACAGGTCTATACTAGACACATCTTCTTGGCCATTGTCCCTTTATATTTTCTTGTTTTTATATATTCCTAAGTTTGCCATTTGACCCCCCTTCTCCTCGGTAGCCCGTGATTGGTTTTCGGTTATAATCACCACATCGGCTATAATAATGGTCCATCCCTCAGAGTGAGATCCCATAATCCTAATTAGAAATCAATATTATGGGACCAGGTCATTATGGGACCAGGTATCTGATGACCTGGTCCCATAATACCCGAAATCAGGATTATGGGACCAGGTAAATTATGGGACCAGGACTATTACCACTGTGATGTTTGAGTATCGTTGTGTGACGTGTTGCACTGTTAAAAAATAAATATAAGCCGCATCATGGTAGTAGATCAACTATTTTATTGTCTTTTTATAGTCACTTTTAGCCAATCAAATATTTTTAAATTTACTGATTTTATGAGAAACTGTTTAGTTATTACATGACATGATTATATTCGTTTATAATTTATTAATCCTGATTTTGATTTATACGGAATTTGTTTTATTGAATTATTCACAAAGATAAGAAAGCTAATCTATGTATCTTGTTATAGTCAAGGTTGCATCTGTTTTCCGTTAGAACACGTGGATCAAGTAGAAGCTCAGAAATCTATAATGGAAATTCCTATTGATGGTAATTATACTAAGATTACATGTGTGCCGTGTGGTTGATTATCAGATACATAATATAAATCATAACATTAAAATTGCGGCCAGGGGGCTGATAGGCGAGTCTGACAGACTAATTTCCTCAATAACACCTCAACAATTATTTGTGACTTGAGGGCTAGGGCCATCAACAATGGCCTATAATCTCTCCTCCCCCTCTCCCTTCCTTTCATCCCTATTACCTCCTCCCTTCTTCAATTCATCAGATCCGATGGTGAGAGATGAGACGATTGTGGCGCAGATGGATGCCATCTCTAAAGATATTGCCCGTAATTCACCCCTTGTAAGCAACCCAGTACCCGTGGGAACGCTATGTGAGGAGTACAGTGACAACAAGGAATTTCTCTCTAAAATTACTGTAAGTTTCCAGTTTATTTCTCTTTCCTCGTTTTGTAAACTGTGTGTGTTGTGAAACATCTCTTCCAACAGTTTGAATGTGAGTAGCACATCTCAAACCCCGACTGGGTATCTTGATTAGCTGTTACCGGCAGTTTTCTCATTTCCTATTGTCTTTCACATATTTCGTGGCTCCCAGAACATTTATACATGCATGTAACTACATGTGTACATGGTAGTGCAAATAAGTACTGTATACTGTTGTATGGGAATGGGTGAGACAGATGAGAAGCCATCAAACAATCGGAGTTGGTTGGAGACTAACAGAGAGATAGATTAAAGAGGAGAGAGAGCGACAAAATCAAGAGAGCGAGATGGACATAGTACGCTATTTTTGCCAACAGGTGTATACTAGACACATCTTCTTGGCCATTGTCCCTTTATATTTTCTTGTTTTTTACTTTCTCGGACTACCTTTCGTTACAATTGTAATTCTCGGCACCTCCAATTAATAAGGGCTGGTGCCTTAACATTATATCAGCACATTTCCAGGAACATACCAATTACAATTATATATCCCTCCCCTTTGTAGATATTATGCCAGCTCATACTTCCTTAGTTTGTTTCAGCTTGTAAATATAGCTTGTTGCCGACCTTGAATTTCTCGTCGCCCATTTCCACTCATACTGGTGCCACAGTCCCCCACACTTTCCGACACACTCTTCTATAATGCCCGCCAGAGCGAGATAGATCTCACAGTATCATAACATCTTTTTGTTTCAACAAACTTGAAATTCACTGTACACTGTCCTCTAATCTATCGCCCCTTCTCCCCATACATTTCCTGTCCAAGAAGTACACTGTCCTCTAATCCACCCCATCTCCCCATATAGTTCCTATCCAAAAAGTATACGACCCTCCGAAGAGTCCGGGGCGACGGGAATTGTTTCTACCGAGCCTACGCGTTCAGTATCTTTCAGCAGTGCAAATCCAACTCAACTCTACGAGACCAGTAAGTGCAAATCCAACTCAACGCTACGAGACCAGTAAGACCAAACAAGGGCTAAACAGTTTAGAAGTGATATATCTGTCCATCTGACTAATCAATGTGATAAATTGAAATGATTTAAAGTTTCGGCCCTTCCTCAATAGATGAAACCAATCATTTATTTTCAGTATTTACAAAAAACTGGATACCACCCTCGATTGGCTTCTAAAACTGGGCATGCCAAGCTTTACCACTGAAGATTTCCACGAAACAGTAAGTAAAGGGTGCAGAAAGGTCCAAAAAAGGTGGTATCAAGTTGAGAGTTTGTGCTGGCAACCAACCTGACCGCACGCGCGGAGCACTATTCGGTAGGTTGGGGGCGCGAGGTCTACTGCACCGACGCGCATATCTCCTCTGTTACCGATTTCATTCTCTGAGTCTGTGTTAACTGTTATCTGTTATGTTAACTCTACTCATACCCCACCCCTTCCTAATACTAACCAATCCTCCTTCCCTAGTTAGCACACCATGTTAACTGCTGAGCTATGGCTCTACACAGCTCTCCTACTCTGCCAAATCCCCAAATGGTCTGGGCTCTGCAACCTCAAATCCCTGACCCTCCTCGTTTCCATCGCCCAACCACCATTCTCTGTGTGGTACCTAACCAAGTTCCACATAGTCCGACACCGCCCCTCCCTTTACCAAGGATTCCGGGTTAAAAAGGCGCCTGTGGGAGGGATGGCACTGGTTTTATTGTGTAACAGCCTCCCAGGGCCTCCCACTGAACTGTTGATATCCGGGTTACTGGCGTTATGGGTGGTAGGGTTTAGTGGGCAATGGAACAGGAACATGGAACACACTCTCCACACTTGTTCCACCAATATAGCCCTGGTAATCCTTATCTCACCATCTCTCGGGACATTCTCATTTCTGCTCTGCTGCCAGTTCCTAATCACCATCATCACATTTGATATCCGGGAATCGTTCAGTGTTACAGAGTACGTTTTTCTCTCTACCTTCCTATCTTATGCCATCTACCAGACAATATTTGAACCATCATCCCTGTTCGTGATCCTATCACTCGTTTCAATCCTTCTCTTTCTCATTATCCCACCCTTCCTGGAGGTTGATACAGTCCCTATAATCCTTGTCTTCGCGGCCTGGGTGTCTGTTATTTTCTACAAAAACAGGGATTATTTCCTGCCCCGGATTGACAACATGATATGGGAAACGAGGTCTGATGTGGAAGAACATAGCACCCTACTTGCATTTTGGATTGTTTGTACCATTCTCTCCCTACTGTTCACAGTGTGCCCGCCGCGCCTGGGGAATCTGCACGTGCAGAGGAAGGTTTACCACGTCTTTATCTGTGTTGTGTTTGTATCTGGTATTGCTTGTGCGCCTCGACTACTCTCCACCGCATGTGTAGGGGTCACAACTCTGATAATCGTGTGTGAGATATCATTTTACAGGGGCAGCAAGGTGCTGGAGACATGTTTGGGCAGGTTTAGAGGTTCCCAGGATACCGGTTCCCTCCTCCTAACACCCCTCTGCCTAATTCTCGGACTATCCCTCCCTGTGTGGTGTACATTTGGTATTTTCTCCTCTCAACCCCTTCCTGACCGGTCCTCCTTCCTTCAATCCCTGCTACCCTATGTGGGGGTCATGACGGTCGGGGTGGGCGATGCCTGTGCGGCTGTGGTCGGCTCCACTCTAGGCAGGACCAAACTACCTGGCACACACAAAACACTAGAAGGATTTATTGGGAACACTCTGGGTCAGTTGTTATTCCTGGGTGCTATTAGTCCCCATGTGACCAGTAAGTGGGCCCGTGATATGGGGGTTACTGCGGCTGCCATACTGGGCAGTGCCACCATGGAGATTTATACCCAGGACATTGACAATTTGGCGGTACCCGTTTATGCAACACTTGTAATGTGGTGTATGTGATGACGTGGTATTGTTACCATTTGTGAGTAACTATAGTAACCATTTGTGAGTTACTATGGTTACCAGTTGTGAGTTACTATAGTTACCATTGTGTAACCTAGGTTACTCATTGTGTAACCTAGGTTACTCGTTGTGTAACCTAGGTTACTCATTGGCGGTTGCCAGGGCCGAACTTCACAATCAAATAATCACAAACAAGGCGTTATAAACTCTCATGCAGTTGTCTATTCAGAGAGACACCAATACCAGTTAATTTCCTCTCTCATGATCAAATAATCCACATTGGAGATTGCTTGACACGGGTAATATATCCTTGGTAACCACGGTAACCATTTGTGTAACCAGTGATTACCAAGAATACGACTCACATGTCTCATAATAACAGCTGTCAATTCTTGAAGGCTTTTGCATGGTGAACTTATTATTTTGTATTTTAAATTCCAACATTAATACTTATATAAATCTTTTTTTGGTCGAACTTCGTTTCAAAAACACCCCTGTGTTTCATTATCTACCTCATTTCTCTCTGTCTCCTTTTTATATTAACCAGCTTTCACTCCCTTCAGTTCGTTGATACACTAAAGGGACACTGTGAGTCTGGGGATAACACTACGCTATGTGAAACATTCAACAATGATGGCATGAGCAACTATCTGGTACGTGATCTCTCTCACTCTTTCAGCCCTCTTCCCTCGTTCTTTCTATTATTGTAGTCTAAAATTTGTAGACCCCTTTTCCCAGTTCCCTCAAAACCTAACACCTGACTCCCACACCAGGTGGTATACGTGCGGTTATTGTGCGCTGGCCAGCTCCAGGAACAAAGTGATGAGTATCTCCCCTTTGTTGAAGGTCTCTACGCTGACATGAAAGAATTTTGTGATAAGGTGAGTTTGCCAAAATTCTACGAATCGTAGAGCTATTGTTACTTCATCTGTACAAAATTTATTAGAGCACACATTGTTGATCAGTTCACTTTCTAAACTAAATAAAACCACAAACCCCGTGCCAGGAAGTAATGCCAGTGGACAAGGAAGCTGATCACCTGCAGATAAAAGCCCTGACGGAGTGCCTGGGGGTGCCCCTGAAACTAGTCTATGTGGATAGGTCTCCCGGGGAGCCGACCGAGGTTATAATTCCTGATGGAGATGTACCTCTTATCACACTCATCTATAGACCAGGTATTAGTTTGTTAAGGATGAGTTACAGGTGATCTGTTGCCTGGTTAGACTGCGTTACGGGTGCATTTACAAATGTAAAGGGGGAGGGTTAGAACGTAAAAATAGTCTGTGGTTCAGGAGATTAGAAACCAGGAACTATTTTGTGAAACCTGAATCATATTTAACACCTTTCATTTCTCTACTCAGGTCATTATGATATTCTATATGATACAAGCTAACATCCTACCACGAACTGAACACTTGATTTATAATGAACTGTAGGAGCTCAAGCAGACAATGTAAAATGTGTTTTATCCATTTACCACGTCTTTATTTGTGTTGTGTTTGTATCTGGTATTGCTTGTGCGCCTCGACTACTCTCCACCGCATGTGTAGGGGTCACAACTCTGATAATCGTGTGTGAGATATCATTTTACAGGGGCAGCAAGGTGCTGGAAACATGTTTGGGCAGGTTTAGAGGTTCCCAGGATACCGGTTCCCTCCTCCTAACACCCCTCTGCCTAATTCTCGGACTATCCCTCCCTGTGTGGTGTACATTTGGTATTTTCTCCTCTCAACCCCTTCCTGACCGGTCCTCCTTCCTTCAATCCCTGCTACCCTATGTGGGGGTCATGACGGTCGGGGTGGGCGATGCCTGTGCGGCTGTGGTCGGCTCCACTCTGGGCAGGACCAAGTTACCTGGCACACACAAAACTCTGGAAGGTTTTATTGGGAACACTCTGGGCCAGTTGTTATTCCTTGGTGCTATTAGTCCCCATGTGACCCGGGGTAGCCCTGAGAAATGGGCCAGAGATATGGGGGTAACTGCGGCAGCTATATTGGGCAGTGCAACTATGGAGATTTATACCCAGGACATTGACAATTTGGCGGTACCCGTTTATGCTACACTTGTAATGTGGTGTATGTGAGGGTGTTGTAACTATGGTTACCAGTTGTGAGTAACTATAGTTACCAGTTGTGTAACCTAGGTTACTCTTTTTGTAACCTACGTTACTCATTATGTAACCTAGGTTACTCGTTGTGTAACCTAGGTTACTCATTACCGGTTACCAGGGCCGAAATTCACAATCAAATAATCACAAAGGCGTTCTAAACTCTCATGCAGTCGTTTATTCAGACAACAATACCAGTTCATTTCCTCTCTCATGATCAAATAATCCACATTGGAGATTGCTTGACACGGATAGTATAGCCTTGGTAACCATGGCAACCGTGGTTACCAGTGGTTACCAAGGATACGAACCAAATGTCTCAGCTGCCAATTCTCGAAGGCTTTTGCATGATGAACTTATTATTTTGTATTTTAAATTCCAACATTAATACTTATATAAATCTTTTTTTGGTCGAACTTCGTTTCAAAAGCACCCCTGTGTTTCATTATCTCCCTCATTTCTCTCTGTCTCCTCTATAACTAACCAGCTTTCAATCCCTTCAGTTCGTTGATACATTAAAGGGGCACTGTGAGTCTGGAGATAATACTACGCTATGTGAAACATTCAACAATGATGGAATGAGCAACTATTTGGTATAAGCTGATCTCTCTCACTCTCTCTCTCTCCCCCACTTTCTTTCTACTATTGTAGATCCCTTTTCCCAGTTCCCTCAAAACCTAACACCAGACCCCCCACACTAGGTGGTGTATGTGAGGTTATTGTGCGCTGGCCAGCTCCAGGAGCAAAGTGACGAGTATCTCCCCTTTGTTGAGGGTCTCTACGCTGACATGAAAGAATTTTGTGATAAGGTGAGTTCACTTATATGACAAGTTACCAAAACAAGATACTACAAATCATAGCGTTATTATTATATAGCAGATATCTACAACAGTGTTCCCAACATGAGTTGATTTTCATAGATTCGCTAAATTCCCTGTAGGAAGTAATGCCAGTGGACAAGGAGGCAGATCATCTCCAGATAAAAGCCCTGACGGAGTGCCTGGGGGTGCCCCTGAAACTAGTCTACGTGGACAGGTCTCCCGGGGAGCCGACAGAGGTTATAATTCCTGATGGAGATGTACCTCTTATCACACTCATCTATAG
>AVPN01001375.1:2957-13478 GCA_000695325.1 Pleurobrachia bachei | reverse complement strand
GAGAGAGAGAGAGAGAGAGAGAGATAGAGAGAGAAAGAGAGAAAGAGAGAAGGTGAGAAATGAAGAAGGATAAATTGTGGAATGAATGTTTTAATAATCACTCCATGTCATGATCTTTATTAGAGTAAATTCGGAAATGAGAAGAGAGGGAGAGACGTGTAAAGAGAGAACATATTATATAAAAAGGAAGGAACAAAATATGGGAGGATTAAGAAAGAGGGTGTGAGAGGGGATGAGCAGATAAATTGAGAAAAATTGTGACACGACCAATTATTAGAAAAGTGAGGATGAAGTTTTTCTCTTCCTCTGTGCGGCATATTCCCCTTTCTATTACCAAGAAAGGGGAATATGCCGCACAGGGGAAGAAAAAAAAGAAGAAAAAAAGTCCTTTCTTTCCTTCGCCAGGGACTACCTTCCCGCCTTCCGGATGATGGCGGTTCCAAAAGAAGTAAAATCCGCTATCCGATGTTGATAACAGATAATGCAGACCAGAAATTAGAAAAAATAATGCTAGAGAATAATTATATCAATTGTAGCAAAGACGGATTTTTTGAAGTAGTCACCCCAAACAACCTTAAAGCATGCGGTATTTATCAATTTTTCGACGCACACCACACACGTTTGATAGGATTAGGCGTGCAAAATATAAGAAGGGGGAGGGGTGGGTGAAAACTTTAAAAATTCGACTTTAATTGAGAAAATCCGCTATTCCTGTGCACAGATTAGATACTTTTCGTAGAATGGAGAAGATCACTTTCCCAGATTCATTTTTCTGAGCCTTGTGAGAACTACGATGATGGATTAGAACAAGCGCTAATGGGCTCCTGTCACGCCTTTCTCGATCATTAGCTGACGACAATAGGACATATATCCTAACTTCTAGGGGTCCCTGATAAAGTTATTGCTTGTGTGTCCTGTATTGACAGCTGAATAACGGCTCAGAACAGTGCTGCAGTAAAGGCTACGATCTGGAGATCCAGGTGGTTTTGGTTAGAACATCAGACATGATACAAGAACGATCACTTCCATCAAGAACCATTCTTAGAGTAGGGAGCTGGCCGGAGAAACAGTTAAATCATCCTCAGGGCGGCTGGATCCGTAAATTTAGCGCATGTCGAAATGAAATGGAAAAATTGGAAAAAGCCAAAAAAAAGTTTTATAAAAATTTAAATGAAGCTAAGGATCTTTGCCGCGCGCGGGTCGATGAATTTAAAAGTACGGCTGCGTCGTTTTGCAGCGCTCTTTACCGATTATGGCCCGTTACATGGTGAGCAATTCTATAAATTAGGGGTGCCTTGAACATGTCATAAAATATTATACTATAACAGTAGGGCACCCCTACAACAAAATACAACCAATTTGAGGTAAACTGTAAACTATTTACACGATTTACAATTCTTCACAAAACATTTTGCATCCGGATCCTGCACTGGGATTGGGAATGGGATCCGGGTGCTACAAGTACAGCTAAATATCAATGGACTGGGAAGTGGGAGAAGTTCTACAGCGGATGTTATCAGTTGCAGCAGATCTGCCAGATCTTCTAATTTCCAAAATTGTTCTATACTTCTACAAGTACACAAAACAGTCCAATATTATTCTTCTAGGTACTCAGATTCAGAACAGATGGAGGTTCTTGTCTCGGATTTTGTCTTGGAGGGATGACAGTCTATCATGAATGGCAGTTCCCAATTTGTTTTGTCGTTCTAAAGCGTACTGCCCGAGTTGTTCTTCTCTCTGCCGTCTGAAAAAGAAGTAGTTGAAACAGCGATAGCCGATAAAAGATTCAGGTATCTGACATCTGTGTCTAAACCAAACTAATTTAGCATAGTATATATGATATAGTGATACCTTTGTACAGGTCCAGATGAGCTATGAGAGGCATAGGTGTAGGGAAGGCCGGGAGGGGCGCCAGGAAATTCCACTTTAAACTCTGCTGTAACGCCCTCAACAGTAGGTGCCGACAGGGGACTCTCCTCATCTTCCTCATCTTAAAGAGAGGGTGTTAGTACCTATAATTGTAATAGGTTTTATAAAGGAGCATTATAAGTGTGGTGAATGTTTTGATGAAGGAGTACATACCAGGAGCGAGTTCTAGATCAGGAGAGAGTTCTGTAAGAAGTTCAGGAATATTGTCCTCTTCGATTAAGTCATCTCGTCTCGGTGCCCATACACTTCCCACACTGTTTGTATTGTTTAGACTCACCTATTGAACAAATTTAGAATCACTGAACCTTACACAATCATAGTTGTACATCAATTATTCATCTCGAGATTGCTAGTTGTTCTCTCACTCAGATAACAACAAAATATAACTCACCAGGAGCTGGGTAGGAAACTTGATCCACCTTTGTGTTCCCTGGATCACCTCCGAAGGGTGAAGAGGTTGCACTGGTCCACGGTGTCTCACTGGTCTCTTCAATATTGGATCCAGGAAGAACTCCTCACTTGTCTCCAAACATCTATCTGATACTTGGTGGGCCTGAACATTGTGAGTCATAATTGAAAACTAATTAGTCAAGCTTTAAAATAATTGAGTTGTGTCGAGTAGCATCTAAATAGAAACCAATACATGCTACCAATCCTTGTATTGTATAACATTACTGGGTGCTATTTACCACAAGTCCAGGTGCGGGGTTGAAGATCATGAGAGGAGGGTAGGAGGTTGGGGTGCTGATATTATCAGGTGGTGTCAACACCTCCGTCACCAGGGTGTCACTCTCGTGCAACACCTACGGAAGGATTGGATAGAGGCTGTCAGGAGTCGCGCTGACAAACTGATAAACAAACAAGTATATATTACTAGTCGGACCGGCGGACCCCTGATGAAATTCAGAAAATCAGATGATGAAGAATAAAATCGATAGTACAAGATGTTACCGTTGTCAGCTCGTCTTCTGCACCCGTTCTAAGGTTGGGAATTATTGGATCCACATGACCAGATGTTAACCCTGACTCGTGCTCCTGAGAGAGTAGTCGAATGAGTTCCAGAGTTGTTAGGCTTATGACACTCTCAAATTCAAATTATCCTAGCCACTCACAAAACACTGAAGATCATATTTTGAACAATGTTTTTACTTACAGTTGTATTACTTTGTTCTGTACTTACATGGTAATCAAGAAGTTCACAAGCTTTGGGGACGTACAGATCAAATATGGGATACTGGACGTGAAGTTTCAGGGACACCGTCGGAGGGCTCAGAGACCCCAGATCTTGGGGCGTCATGTCTCTATCATATTCTTCCCTGAAGAGAACCGGGAGTTAATTAGCCAAATTGAGCTTGTCTACTGTGTGTACATATACATAGGTTATAGAAAATTATATTGGTTTGAAGTGGGTATACTATGCTTATATGACCTTTTGCATAACGTTTTATGCGTGTTTTTTTAAAGCCTTAATTATTGTAAATTAACTCTATAAAGTACGTAAAGCTATTGGCATACTTTGGTATACTTTGGTATACTTTGGTATATGGAAAATCCCAACAAAATAAGTGGAATATACCAAAGTATACCAAAGTATACCATATTTTTTTAATAGCTTTACGTACTTAAAGTACTTTATAGAGTTAATTTACAGTAGTTAAGGCTTTTAAAAAATCTGTATACACTTTCTTAACTCATAAAGTTGGGGCTAAGTAGGCTAAATTCATAGAATCGATAAAAATCGAATATAAATTGATGAGTCACAAAACTGGGGGTTTGAAAAATTGGGACCCATTTAAGTATGATAAAAAATGTTTTAAAAAGTCAAGAAAATGTGTAAATAGTGTTTGGTAAAGTTTCCAAAATATTTTCAAAAATTGCTTTCACCTGGAATCGAACCCTGGCCACTGAGCCTTGAACACTGGCCGGATGGTGTAATTCATAGGTAAAATTAGTTTAATAATATTTATACTACCAATTTATTACGAAATAAGGATGTAGTTTTACAAATTTAGTCAATTCTTTTATCTTTCGCGTAAATTTTTCCCTTTTCAAGATTTTTATGGTATACTTTGGTATACTTTGGTATACTTTGGTATACTTTGGTATATGGAAAATCGCTGAAAAAGTTGTGGAATATACCAAAGTATACCAAAGTATGCCATGGGAACCCCCCCTCCCTTACTCAATAAGAAACAGGGGATGTTATTGTAAAAGGAGAGTGTGACAAGTTATAAATTCCTAGAATGGGGATACCCCCAATGCCCAAATTAGGTAAAAGGGATTCAGGATAGAGTTCTACCTACCTGTGGTAGTATGGTAGATAGGAGGGTGTAACATCGTGCCAGTCTTTAGATATTTCACCCATTGCATCCTGGCCTTCCCCCTCACTCTCCTTGACACGACACTACAAGAAAAAGGGATTGAGATGAGAATAAGAAACAATAAAAATGGAGGAAAAATGCAAGAGAATGGTCAAATGAACAACATAAACTGACCCGTAGAGTTTTGAACCGGTTTGCAACTCGGCCAGCTACAATTATCTTCCGAACTGCCCTGATAAACCGGGTGAGGGCAATCTTTCGTTTAGTCCACTCACTACTTAGGTAGGGATCAAAGGTTGGTGACAAGGAGGTATGCTCGTTCGCGAGTCGGTACACCCTGTAGGAGAGGAGCTGTTAGGATCCGGGAAGGGAGGGTTTCAAGGGGTTGGCATCCTCTCTGCCGACGGTCCTCTCTGCCGAACTCTTCGTATTTGGCCTGCCGGCCAAATGCCCTCTCTGCCGATCGTCGGTAGAGAGGGTGAATAGGAGGGGTAAACGCCCTCCCTGCCGAATACTCTCTCGGGGTGAGCCGTCGGCAGGGAGGGCCGCACATAGGGGTTAAATGTCCTACGTGCCGACGAAATGGTGGTCACAATTTCGTCGGCACGTAGGACATTTAACCTCTATCTACCACCCTCCCTGCCGACGGTCCTCTCTGCCGACCCGTCGGCAGAGAGGTCCGTCGGCAGAGAGGATCCATACCGTTTCAAGGTGCATGCAAAAATTAATAACTAGTTATTAACTATAATTCTGTAGGGAATTACTAAATCCACTGACTGCTAAAAACCAGCTAATCCCCTAGTTCTATACCTTGCAGCGCTGCATGTAGTTTCAGTTCTTGCGAATTCAGCTCCCTTGTCCAGTTCAGCCCGTTTCAACCGGTACTCCTCTTCTGCCCTGTCCCTTTCCACCACGATCTCCTCTCGTTGTACCTCGGTCAGGGGATCAGTACCAAGTTGGGTTATCCATCTGAAGATAGAGTTTCAATTGCCGGGGCATACATAGTGCCAATAAAGAATCAGAGCTTGTCATCAATTGAAACAGCGAACTACAACAGCACAAGTGCAGGAGCCTAACACTCAATATTCAAGCAAACCCCCCCCCTGATAATAAAGCTCCATGATGTACAAACCTGAGTTTGTTATTCCGTTCCTCCAAAGCTCGTTGTTTCACAATACTTTCGAAAACAGCCACCTTCAACTGCCGCTCACTTCCAATTTGTTTAGCTAGTCCCGCCGCTGCTCGGCCTGCCTTCAACTCACTTGCTTTCAGTTGACCTATGGGTGGCATTCCAGTTGGAGTTGTAGTTGGGTTAACTTCCTCATTTTGTGCCAGTTGGGGTGGTGCAACGTATGGCGTATGTTATGACATAGTTAGAAAACAGGTTGAACTGTATACGAAATGTTTAATTTCCCTACCACACAAAGCATATTAGGAAAGTTAAACCCTAATAGAATCAGATCGATTAGAAGACCCCCTCCTTGTGTGTTTGCTCAGGATCAGATTCAATTTGTCTCACCTGGCTTCTGATTTAGTACGAAAGCTACCGCAGTTGGGTTGTTGAGGTTTTCAGGAAACCTCACTCCATCGATAACGTTGCCTTTTGGTGGGTCAGAAACACGCTTTTTCGTCTTCCTCGTTCTGAAATGTAATAGAGAATTTTAATGGTTGGGTCCTCTCTCCACAAAATAAAATAGTAATTGGGTAGTAATTTAATAAATCCAGTAGTTAAAATAAATTACATACTTTTTTATTGGTATAAGGGTAGAGGGGTCGAGTGAAACAGGATCGGTCATTTTGATGTTTTTCCGTACGCTAGTAAGGCTAGGACTCATGACACTGTCCGCTGCAAGAATAATATCCTTCTCAGCACCTAAAATCATGAAATAATGTGGGATTATTATACTTGGCTAATGGCCTCTCCGACCCGTTCACGATGGCACAGTCACGTATTATTAGTAGTAAATCGTGACTGGTCTACAGTTGCTTGACACAGCCCAGTTATACTTACCGGGTTGACACAGCCCAGTTACACTGCACTTATATACGGGGCTATCAAACTGTTGCACTGCCAGTTCGACAGTGGCACTGGCGGTGATGTATTCAGTGGGACAGAACAACACCCTTACCTCCACTGTACCCTCGCCTGTGGCAAGAATATTTAGTTAGAACTTGGAATGAATCAAATAGTGCTGTTATAGAAACTGTTACTAACCCGGTATAACACCACTGGTGGGAGAAACAGAGATGGAGGGGTGTCCTGTACACTGTACACGAAATAGGAAATCGACCGCCACTGGACATGACAGCTTGATCCTTTTAAATACTCTGGGATAGAATGTTTCCTTTATGGTTTTGAACTAAAAAACAGAATAAAGAGCAATTATAGTTACAGCTTGATCCTTTTAAATACTCTGGGATAGAATGTTTCCTTTATGGTTCTGAATTAAAAAACGGAATGAAGAGCAATTATAGGCGGACTTACGATTTACAAACAGGTGTATTTGGGAAGGCGAGAGTTTTAGGAAATTTCGGCAGTTCCAGAACAGGATAAGCATGTAGGGGTATAACTAAGTTGTGGCCACCCTGAAAAGAAATGCATGTTAAAAAGACAATGGCAATGGTAGGCAAATAATATGCGGTTTGTAGGAATCAGGAGAGTTGATTAGTTACACAGTCTAAAAAACTTTAAGAATTAATATTACTGAGAATACCTCGCAATGTATTTTGATAAAATCCTCATAAATATTGTAATCGTCGGCGGTAAATTCAACTGTGATCGCTAAACTCATTCCAGGCATTAACTTCCCCTGGAAAGTGTTACATGTTAATCATCTGGCAACAATGTTAACAGTAACACATGCAATTCAAATATAAAACTGAGGGGGGGGGGAATTATAACTCTATACCGTTTTGTGAAAACGAATCTTGAAATTCCCGCTCGAGGGAGATAGGACATGGAATCTCCGGGCTCCATTTGCCTTGTTGGTCAACAACTGGGAGGGGAATCTATTAAAGTGGCGTGTTAAATGGAACAGGGTACAAAGGGTATATCAAGGTCCTTTACTTAATCATGTTAATAATAAATAAATGTAATCCATCTCGGTTCAGTGTTAATTTCCCACGCTTGTATTCAGCCGCGCAACAACAGTGCTGACACATTACTAACAAAACGCGGCGCGCTCACGTCACCATAGCAACCTTCGATCACCGAACACTGACTGAGCTGCTGCTGCAGTTATAGTGAGTAGATAAAATAAGTAAGCTGGTACAAACAAATGAGCTGGTACAAATAATGATAGTTATTAATTGTATAGAATATGAACAAGTTAAAAATACGTACCACTTTTTGTTTGTGTGTTTTGCCGCGGATAAATCCGCGGAAATGAACCGTTTGCTTGCTTGGAGCGAGGACATCGTTTAGTGTCGCGTGGCTCGGGAACAACTCTGAAATGTATACCACGGATTAGAAATAGTCATTCACGTGACGATAGTACTTGTTTTTCACATTTGTTTTACTTACGGGTGTCTAAGAGATGATTTGGGACATTGAGCCTGGGAGGATCGGCGACAACTCGAGCAACTGCCGCACTCATCACATCCTAACAGAGAATGACTGGTTAATATACCAGAATTATAATATGAGAAAAGTTAACACCTTAAATAAGCTGTATAAATTTTCTGTTAGCTAAATTGAGGCGATATGGTATAATTGGGCCCAACTCCTATAACAGTGGATCAGTGCGTCGATCCTGGGCAGGAATCAGTGTGTCATGGTGGATGGAGTGAGGTCACCCAGGCATGCCTACAGAACGAACTTTTGAGAGACAGTTTCTATTCTCAGCTGAAGTGTTTTCGTATACTACACGCTCAGGTGTGCACACTGCACTGCTTGTACTTGAGAGGCAGTCCTTCTGGTCGAGTACATAAAATATGAAAAGGACTGGCCCCAGTACGCTGCCCTGGATAACACTACTGACCACGTATTCCCAACCCTAACCATAAAATACCGTTTGTCAGCACTCATGAATCACCCATATTTTAACGCTGGCCTTCCAATCATTGGGGTTCGTACTTCAGACACTGTATTAAGGACCTAACTGCAAATGAAATTACCGATGCCACTTCTCATTTTTTTGTTCTCCAGTATGAAACTTGCCCGAGCAACTATGAACAATTTCGAAACTGTTATCAGTGCAGAAACCCTCGAGAAGCAGCTCCAAGGGTGCAACAAAGAGCTTGACCACCACCGAGTGAACGTGATCGAGCTTCAGCAAACGGTTATCAACTACCAGAAACAACAACTCAGTACAGTGACAGCATCGGTGCAGAAAGTGAAAGCCTACTCTACTGTACTGGCTCAAAACATTGCTGCAACGTCCTCCAAAGTTGGAAAACCGCCACCTTTACATCACCCTACTCCCAACTGCCTGAAAGAGAGAAGAACCTTGTTGTGTTTGGTCTCGCAGAAACAACCGATAGAGTAGCTAAAGCTACTTCGACGAACTGTTTGTGGAATTGCAAGAGAAACCAAAAGTGGCAACGATTAAACGTATAATGGTCTGTAGAGATGATATCTCCTTCCGGCTGGGTCAACAGGGACGGGCCTCCGAAGAGAGCCAGTTGAACACTAGAACTCAGTCAGCCTCAAATTAATTTGTTTAAAGTAGTGTTGAAAAGTTTGAAACTTTCATAATGCGGCTAATAAATAACTATCCGATATTTATTCTGATTAAACGTATATAGGCGAAAGAACCGAGAATCGCCCTAGGCCGCTCTTAGTATCCCTGGAGAAAATAGCGACTCTACTGGCGCTGCTCAAAAAAGAGGAAACTAGGGGAGTTGTAATTGAACTTGACCGCCACCGTGTGATTGTGATCGGGCTCCAGCAGAGCTTAATCAACACCCAGAAGAAATGATGGCCGGGAATCGGGATGCAAGTGAGTGCTGAACCACGCCACTTTCTATTCAATTTACGTGACACGCACCACTCCCACATAGTTCCCACAGAACCTTCTGCGTGCCCGGACATCAGGGAACGTCCCCTGATATCAGGGGCGCCGTTACGATATGGATGGTTGGGTGGCCTGTTTAGTGTTTACAGGTGCACGCTTCCAAAAAAGTTGATTCACTAAAACGGCTCTAGCCGCCGAACCACTCAACCGATTTGGCTAATTCAAAGTTTATCCGATAGACCATGTCAAGGCCTAACTCCAACCCAAACCCCAGCCCTAACCCTAACCCTTCTCAAGCCCTAGCCTGCAAGAAGCACACGCAAAACAATTCTCACGCGATTATAATTTAGCAATCGAGCACCAGTGGCGCAATTTTACTGTACCAAGAAAACGATAAAATGTATTTAAGTATATTTATTCTAATTGAAGACGGATAATAAGATCGTAAATAATACAGCCAACCTATATTTGGGAGGAAGATAGGAGTGAGATTTGAAAATAAGGAAGATCCTGTATGGCGGCGCCATACCCCATTTGATAAATGGCGGAAGAACCGAACTATCATCACGAGTCACTGTTACAAGAAGCCCTTTACCCGTATCAAAAACCCCCACTTGTGTTTTGAAAGTGGCCATTACCATTAATTCAGTCACTTAAAACAACTGACAAGCGCTGCGGAAACGATCTGAGTAGTGGGCGTACGGTCAAAGAGTAAAGACAGATATGGAAGCCTTCTTTAAGGTAATGTCCACTTGAAAGAACAATCAAAGTTAGTGGTTTTGTTTCTTGATTATGATCTCAAGTTTTTGAAAAAGAAAACGTTTGCTGTTTGTAGCGGAAACCTTTGGCAAACGCTGCTAGCCCAAATAATAATATAATATTATTATGCACGATGGGATAAGGCAGCGCTTCTCAACGGAAACCTTTTTTGAAAAACTTGAGAAAAGTTGGCCGACGAAATTTTGGAAATTTCGAAAACGCGATATTTTGATGGAGAATCGGTGTCAAAAGTAACAAAAGGTTGTTACTGTGGCAGACACACCGCCGACCAGGATAGGGTTCACGGGAGAAAGGACGACAACGGTTTCAACGTTTCGCCATTACGGCTTCATCAGGAATAGAACTAAAATGGAATATGGAAGTTACAATAGATAATCATAATCAAACATAATCTCAAATCTAGACCACTAGGCAGACGGCATAAACTAGGTACACACAGCGAGAACGGTGGGAAACAGAGGGAAAGGAAAGTGGGTACAGCACATTCACCTTCTCACTCTATTACCACCACTCACAGAATCCCACACACACACACA
>AVPN01001374.1:0-11584 GCA_000695325.1 Pleurobrachia bachei | reverse complement strand
TAAAAACTGGTGAAAAGATCAAGTCAAACGGACTTCAGGGGCCAAAGTTATAGGCACCGCCGAATTCTCGACCGCAAAGTTATTTTCGACTGTTCTGAGCTCAGTACAAACGCGCGCGCGGCATTCGCTTCAATCCCCTCGTTGCAGCGTGGCGCGGCAGCGCAAACGAGGGGATTGCAGCGCATTCCAAGTTTTGACGTCTTTTTAAAAAACAAGCTCGGCGCGACGGATTTTTTTGGAAATAAAAATCTGAAGCGAATATGCGCGCGGCGCTGTTTTGAAAGTACGCGCGTAATATAATTGCGCGTGCAAACTTTTGCTCAATTTGCCACAGTCACAAATTTTGAGAACTGGCGGCCGGCCTTCCCATCTGATGACACATTGGGTACAATTGAAACGCTCTCTTCTTTTCATAAAAGTGAATGTGACATACACAGTTAGATGTTGAAATGTGTACACCACACGACTGACCTCCTCCCTCGCTTTCAATTTTCTGGCCACAAGAATATAATAAGTTATATTATATAACACAATATTCATGATCCAGTCAACACGATAAACAGAAGGAGATATAATATAGATACCAGCAGTTATATAAACGATAAAATCCAACTAACGTGGGTATAAATCGTTAAACTGATTCAATATCTGTCTCTGTAATAGGCTGTATGGCGGAGCCATACCCCATTTGATTCTCAGATGGGGTCGGCGGCGCCAGACAGGTAATAGGACTCATCAGCAAAGGGTCACCCCCAGCTCCTTCCTCTCTCTCACTCCCCATCACACCATATATGACGGGGGTGTATTAAAAAAGAGAGAAACATAAACCGTTAAAAAGCTTCCCCTATCCCTCAAAAGATTGAGGGCAAAGAGTTTCTTTGTTGTGTGTGAAAGAGTGCATAGAAAACACAAAATACAAACCGACATAATAAAAGTATCACTTCCTGCCCCGTAAAAAGAGCGGTTATCGGACACCGAAGAACGACTGGCGATAAAATCCAATTTGGCCCAGCGAGAGAGTAGAAATTTGTTCAGTCAGGGTCTGTCAAATATGGGATATGTATCATGTACTTACAACTTAGTACTTACACAAAAACGGGGTCATAGTCAGTGTCATATACTTTGGGAAAGAAGTCCTCTCTCGCTGGGATTTTGGCTGCCTAAACTTTATATATGGAGATATATATGAAAAAACGAGTACACACGTCAATAAATAAACCCTTAGATAAATTAGTCGGATGTAGCACACAGCTTAACAACTTAAAAAAGTTTCTAAATAAATTATGTGTTTTAATAAATTAAAAAAGGGGGAACCACCATCTGCACACAGCCCCACCCTACCACTCCTTTGACCGAGCAGAACTTGCCCCAATATAAATCTGATGCATAACGATCAGTATAAGATGTGTCCAGAGCGGAGGGGACTGTAAAGTGAATAGTGGTAGTTCGAAAGCACCTAATATGGCTCCTCTTTCAACCTAGTTGCGTTAAGGTAGGTACTAGCATCGGGCATCACTTGGCCTGTGAGAGATTAGGGATTAGGAAAATCACTTGACCTGAAATGTGAGAGAGGGATATTAGGGTAAATATCATAAATGTAAGTATGATGTCATAATGGCTGATGTAAGAGTCACTACCCCACACAGAAACACTTGATCTACCGAACCCTCAGAGAGCACACACCCCCCTTTCCCCCGTACACAAGGAACTGTAAGCTGAACCGGGTAGCCCCGGGGCCGTCCCCCACACATACGGCATCACTTTTGTGTGGATGTGTGGGTAAGACAACACATGAAGCCACTGTCTCACAGACACCGTCTCCCTCCTTCTGGGAGAGGAATGAATACCCCCGTCTTCCGGGTAGGAACTGACTCCCCCCACACACACTGTAACGCTACTCCCGCTCTACACACACATTTCACCACGTGTTGAAACACAAGGGAGGGAGCGAGCCGCGCAGATCAACGTTGATGCGCGCCCGCACCGAGTACTTTCTTTGTGTGTGAGACACCCCCGCGCTACACAAACTAACTCAGTGTTGTGAGACAGTGGCAACCACGCTATGCTATGAGAGGGGGGATTCATGTGTGTGTGTGTGACCTCACACTATAATTCCCCCTCTGTGTGTTTTCTTACCGGAGGGAGCTTTGAAAGTAGACACACACATTTCCTTTCCTCTAAAGTTGATGTTGACATCAGGGACCTTGGCAATTCGTTGTCGTTGGGGGAACACTAGCTCGCCCTTTTTCAGCTAGGGGGAAATATGTGTGTGTAAGAGGATTATTATTATGTGTGCATACTGCATTACATGCCACACCTTATATTCATTTGTCCCAATCCCTCTCTCTGTCGTTATGTCCCAATTTCCCTGTCTGTCTCTCTCAGTTCTCTCTCTTTCTCTTTCGCTGTCTCTCTGTCTCTCCAGAGTCCAGTTCCCTCTCTCTTTCTCTTACCTGTTTAACAAACTTGTAGGGCCGTTTTAGGGCTGAAGATTTGGCATTCTCAAGTTGATCAAGATCCTTTAATGCCCTAACTCTCTGGGCCTCTAGCGTCATAAACGTGTTTAGCATTAGCTGGTACCTGGATAATTGAAGTAGTTTTTAGAGAGCAAGTTTTTAGTGACAGGGTCGCCTTGTTGTTTCCTGGTTTGAAACAGTGTCAAAGTTGTGACAACTGATACTAGGAAGGGGAACTAAACACTAGTAAACACTAGTCTGTCTTCCTTATGGACAATTGAATAACAGCGTCAATAAAGTCCGAACTTACTGACCATGATATTGTACAATTTCTCATATGATTAGTTACAACCAAGACATATCAACAATTTATGAGATACATTGGTAGTTGATACCCAAAGACCAGATAGTTGTTGCCGGTTGATGGGAAAGTGATAACAGTGCTATAATACATCTGATACTGATAACCGGTGGCCATATTGTTGAGAAAAAAACAAATAACCGTTAAACCAACAAAGCACCACAGTTCTACTTACGTTTCAGAGATTTTAAGGACGTCTGGGTCCGATTCAAAGAGAGGTTTTTCAATAGAGCAGTACATATGGTTCTGGAAAAACATGTCCAGTAGGTGCTTAGTGTCCCGCCTCTTGCACTTTGAATCTCTTACCCTGAAGGGGAAGATAAGGGTGAGTGGGGGTGGCGAGGGAGGGTTAGGGGTGTGTGAACTGTGAATTCTTTATTAAACCAAAAGTGGAGAGAGATGTAATAGGGAGTAGAGACCTCGGGGAGAGATAAATAGAATATAGAAAGACATTGGAGAGATAATAAATGAACATTGGATAACGATAATATCTATAGTCATTACACTGCCAAGCATTCCAATAACTTACACTTTCTGCGGCTTGTACGGAGGCAATTCAATCTTAGCTTTAGGTATAGGACAGGACCATTGCTTGTGCCCCGCAACTCTGAGGTAGATGGGGGTGTTATAATCATAATGTGGTAGATAACAGGGGGTGTTATAATAGCGGAGAATCAGTGTGCTACAGAGTTTGGCACGCTATAACCCACCTGCACCAACGCCACTACAGTAGTAGCAGTAACTGCAGTGTGATATTCATGAAAATCAAATCAAATATCCTAGATAATTGTTATAACTCTCTCACCTTGATCTAACGAACCCTCACATGGTTTGAGCCACAAAACTCACCTTTGAAGGGGGTCAGAGTTTGTTTTAATGTTCGGTTTGACAAAGTTTGATTTGGCGGGTAACTTGGGAGCGTTGGAGTTGGCATTTAGCTTGAGTTGTTGGGTTTGTACCATTTGGTTTCCAGTTTCCCTCGCTTCCTCCCCCATCACGTTCACCTGGGTAAAACAGGTGTTATTAATCGGCAGTTGTGTAAAATACGTAAAATTAATTAATTTATCATCAGTTTTACAAGAATGTAGAAATTGTGCACCAGTCACATCAGAGCTGTGAAGTGACTGAGACAATAATTTGGAATGTAACCAGTAATTCGACACCCCGCCCCATACCACATACATATGAGGTCATCTGGCTCGAAAGTAAAACACTAAAAAAGTAACACTCAATAAGTAAAATCCCTAAATAACATACCGGGTTTGTAGAGTGTTTGATGCTGGCTTGTTTTTTAACATCCTTCAATTTCCGAGACATAAACTCATCGTCTATTTTGGGCCTATCACAGGGTCCATATCGCACCCCAAACATCCGGGGTCCTCTCTCCATCGAACCAATAACTGCCCCCTCCTTTTTACGGGTCATGGCATCTTTCCTAAGGGGTTGGGTGTGTGTTAAAATGAGGTGTGACCTAGAAAATAGCAAGCACATAATAATATAATGCGAGTAGATTGAACTGTTCCTATAACGACAGCTAGGAGAATTAAAAAGAAGATACTTACTTTTCAATTTCAATAATTTCCTTCTCTCTATCCTTCAAGATCTCCTCCTTTTTCTCCTTAAACTGTTTCACCACATTTTTCTTTGTTTTTTCCGGTTCAACTTCAGTCAAAACGGGTGGCTCCACCTCCTCGGCTATAACTGACTCCATTTCTTCATCTAGGACTTCCTGTTTTGGTTTTTCCGGAGAGGTTGTTATATCGATAACTTTCTCACGTTCAATCTGAAAAAGGAGAGTTTTGGTTAATTTATACCTCATTCGGTAAAGTCGGACCCCGATTTATCGGGATGCGCAGGGGAAAGTGTTTTGTGTGGTAAATCGGGGTGAAAAACTGTTTATCCTTCCGGTAAATCGGGGCCCGAATGTACTTCTCATTTCTCAAAACATTGATTGACTCGTTATTTATTTCACCTCTTCGCCCCGGTCTTACCGGTGTAACTTTGCACACTTGAGATCTCTTGTAATCACGTCTCATGGGAGACACACTACTGCTACTGCTCAGCCTTCTCTTAGATTTCAAGGATGATCCTCGTCCAGGACTGAAAGACTGCCGACGAGGGGAGGGAGTAGTGCCAAACATTTGGTGTCTAGGGGAGGGGTTGCTACTGAACATTTGGTGTCTAGGACTCGGGTCTGCACTGCTGCTACTACTGCTAAACATCTGGTGTCTAGGGCTCGGGTCTGCACTGCTCCCGCTGCTACTAAATATTTGGTCTGCATTTTCAGTGAATGTCTGGTGACGGGGAGAAGGGTCTGTGCTACCACTGCTCGTTGAATAGGCTGGACTAGGCGCTATGATGGCCGCCTGGGGAAATAGTGGTGGTTAGAAATTGGGGAGGCGATGTTTAGGGCAATCGTCAGGTGAGTTATGTTCTAACCCATTTAACCCCCTTTGTCGTGGGGCACAGAGAGAGAGTTGAACGAGACAAGGACGCCCTCTAATTCCTAAAACAATCTCAGGGACTGTTATGTCGGGGAGGCGTGGTATGTGTCTACCTGTTTACTCTCCTCTGCTGTCACGTAATCAGTGGGAAGATTGAGGAAGTAGTCAGCACTTGACATGTCAATATCACTCGCAAAGTCACCACTCGGACTAGATCCCACACTTCCCGGGCCCATTGAAATACTGTTGGACATACGGAGACGCAGCTTGAGGGATTCACGCCGTACCTGTTAGTGTGAGTCAATGTTCAGTTTGTTGTGTGATGGAGAGTAACAATAATTGATTGATCCAATAATTAATTATCAATTAATTAACCATGTAAAATTAATTAAACAATTAATTAATTGAATATTAAACAAACCTTCTCCAGACACATCAATCACAAACAACAAACCTTCTTTTCATTTCCAATAATTTCATAACTACTCGGGGAGAAATCGAAGAAATCGTTTGACGGTGAGAGTGGAAAGTCGCCAAAATCACCAAAATCACTATAGTCACTGAGAGATATTGGGGGAGATGTTAAAACGTGCTGCCACCAGGATATAGTTCATTGAGAGGGGGCCGTCTTGTATTCACCTTGAGGGCACACTCTCTTCGGCAAAAAAAGCGTCGTGGAGAGATCTAGTGGAGCTCAGATCATCTGCGAGTCCCAGGACCTCAGGATGAGGAAGGAGGAAGGTCATTTCAGAGACATTCTAGTGAGTGGTGGGAGTGGTTAAATGTTAAACAATTCAAATTTTCCACCCATCCGCCACATCCTAGTCCATTACATCGATCAATTGCAAGGGTTGGTACATTTTCCCAGCTTTTACTGGGTTATGGGTAACAGATAATGGGCCCTCACTTGGGGTTTGTGATATTCCCACGGTCATAGCCCTTAGAACGCCGTTTTGAGCGGTAGATCACCACCACTAACAAGGCTCATTTCCGAGATTGCTCATAGGTTCATACCGGCGTAATTTTCTCACAGAGACCTCACGGCGCAGTGTAAAAACTCAAAACTGTATTCTCCAAAACCTTTCAAAACATTCCCCACCTATCAGCCAGACCTCCCGGCATGGAGGGTGGACGCTAGAAGAGAGAACATTCAAAACAAACAAACGCAAAAGGAAAAAAAAGCGAAAAAGAAGCGAAAAAGAAGCGAAAAAGAAGCGAAAAAGAAGCGAAAAAGAAGTGAAACAGATTGGCGAACGCGCACAGGGATAAGGCAGCGCTTTTCAATGAAACAGAAGTGAAAAAGAAGCGAACGGGAAATTCTGAAACTTGAAACTTGCGACCCGGCCGCGCGCTAGAGTGCGACGCGCATTTGGGTATTGCAGCGTAAAAAATATTTCGAAAATTCCTCATCAAAAGAACTCGCTCCGAAATTTTAAAAGACTTTAAAAAATCAAAAACGTTTTTGTGACGGTTCCAACTTCCGTAACTCGTATCGCAGTTCCCGTAGAATAGTTCAAAGGCCCCCCAGGAGCCTGTATGAGACACCACGGTACTCACCAAATCAAACTTTCATCAACTACAACGTAAAACTATTTATTGAGGCTTGGCCTCTAGGAAATGACAACGACGGAGGAGAAGGTTGATAAATGATGACTCAGTCGAACGATGGGCTTTCAATCTTTCAATGATCTTTAGCCCTGCCTGCCGGAAGGAAATGGAAGCGAATCCTAACCCTCGGGCCTCGAGATTACGACATTGATTATGCCAAAGTGCAGAGGTACAGTGAATCCAAGATCGACGATCATGATAGAATGTTAAGGAACGCGTTCAAAAACTGTAGCAGTGAGGAGGTTATTAATCTGAGTTGCAGGACTATTGTTAGCAGTATACGTGTTGTGAACCGGTATTTGAATGCTCAGCATGTCATGAACTGTAAAGTGAAAGAAACTGAACTACGAATGCAGAAATGCAAGGAGGAACTTGATAAACATCGGATCTCTGTAATCGACCTACAGAATAAGATTATCGCTCTACAAGACCGACATCTCGAGTCTGCGTCCAATTCTGTTGCTAAAATGAAAGCATATTCTACTGTTTTGAGTCAAAACTGGTCTGTCATCACCCCTAAGGTGGTTAAAAATGCAGCAATTCCTGATCCTCGGAGCTCAGCGTCTAGTGATGCAGTGGCGGAGTCTGATCGAGCTAAAAATCTCGTGGTGTTTGGGTTACCTGAGTCGACAAACCGAGTTGACTCAATCTCAGTGAAAGAACTATTCGATGAGTTGAATGAAAAGCCTGTTACTAAATCAATGAAACGGCTCGGCCTAAAACTGGATTCAAGTTCCAAACCGCGACCATTGGTTATCTCTCTGGAGAACAGAGAATCTCTGTTAGCACTTCTTAGGAAAGCCAAACTCCTGAAACAGTCGGACAATTTTTCTTCTGTGTTTTTCTCGCCAGATCTAACACCAGTTCAACAAAAGGAAAGGAAACGTTTAGTTGGAAGATCCTAATGGGAAGTATTACATTCATAACGGAATCATTAAAATGGGTAACTAACTCTTTTCGCAGATATAATACGTATTAAAATGTTTGTGGTCGTAACCACTTTAGGAAGTGTGTGTGTTCGTATAGCGTTGGCTATCAATACGGACACCGTTATTTACACTAGAAAGTGGGATATTAAATGTATGATTTACATTTACATTTACATTTAGAAGGCTTGTTAGTGGTGGGTGCGTTGCTTCAATCGACTGATTGAATCGGCGTCCTCCTAGCATGAACAATGCATAGGCCCAAAAGCGGGATATAAATTATAATGGTATTTGTATTTCTATCCGTTACCGTTTAGTTTACTCAAATTGGTCATGTGGTTGCGTGGCTATAGCCGTTTGAAAAAAAAGTTGGTTAAAGTGTACCTGCAATTAGGCTGCAAGGCACCCATATTATAATCGCGCCCTTGTCAGAACATCACCGAAATAGCTACAGAGTCCATACTTTTGTATATACATTAGTTAATTTCAGACCGGTTTCAAGATGATCCAAGCACTTGGGCACGACCAAGTACCAATTATAGTGGTCTTGACTACGAGTCTTGACTTCGAGGTTCATGAAAATCAGGGTGTTTTTCTGTCACTGCTGAGTGCTGGTTTTGTGGCATTGGTATTGGTCAGCAAGATTTACAACGTAACCACACGTTATTTGGTTGAAATAAACTACGACATTAGGGCATAAACCCGGATATCCTTGATATCCCGAATAGTCCGGATAGTTGCATTTTCAGGATAGTCTAGAGGACACTCCGGGATATCTGGGTATAATTATCAAATCTATACTGTATACGGGCTATACGAGTTATCTAGGCATAATGTATCAATTATCGAACAGCAACTAATATTGTCTCTAATAGTATAGACTATTATTATAGTTGTAGGATCAGGTGGCTCTATCAGCATTACTCTTTATCATGGTCCTCGTCATAAGTTCCTTTGTTGGTGTACCCTACTACGTACCCATCATCTTCAATAACATCTTCCCTCCCCTCAATACCCTTCCCTTTACCGTCAGCATCGAACCTCTCTTTGTGGGTCCCTGTAATTAAAACAGAGTTTAAATGTGTGAGAGACACAACAATATAACCAAACACGGCTATTTGCAAAATCCTCACCTGTGTACTTTGAAGTGTCCGTTAGTCTTCCCGTCGCTCCTTTCTTGGTGACTTTCTGTAAAAGACCAGTGTTTGACTCAGATGGAAAGGTGTATAATTAGTTATTAACTAACCGTGGTTCCCTTCGTGCCAGGTGCTTTCCCCGTGATTAAATCCCTCATAGCGATCTTGGCATCTTCAGCAGTCTTCTTTGGAAATCTTTTCGCAGAGAGTTCGTCTAGAATAACCCCGAATTCTTTGACTGTAATTGTCCGTCCACCTTTCCTGAGAGTTTGAATTTTAGTACTGCCGTAGATCAGGATATTTACTAACTTCGCTACTCACGGTTTGTATTTTGAGAAGATAATATCGACATCAGTAGATGTAACTAGTTTCCCCATGATCCCAGTTTCCTTGCACAGCTTACTAAACTTCTTATTATCGAGTTCCTTGCCAGTACTCTTGGTGTCACCAAACTTAGAAAACGCAGCAAACGTCTCCTCCATTATTTCTATAGGAGGGCTTCAAATGAGGGGTGTCGCCTAACTGCAATAGACACAAGCTACAAAAACTCCACGGTTGGTAAAATGGAAATGTTAAGTGTCATCACATAATAAAAGAGCGAGATTTGTTGTGAGCGGAAAGTTTCGTAGCAAGAGAGATGAGTGAAAGAAGGTCTAGATGTGCTTGAGAAGTTTGTGTTAAACTCTGCTGAGTGCATGAATGGATTACATAGATCGCATAAATGATATATCCAAGTTATAAGTTGTACTAACAATGATTCAAATCTAAAAGTATAACAATTGAGTGTGTGTTAAACACCTCCATTATGATTGAGGTATGAAACCGCTTTTTGCGATCACCCCTTGTCTGATTCAAACTGGTGTATGAATAATATAAATCAGCCTGTTTTGGGTATTCACACCACCAACAGCTACAGGGGAATAAAAAAGACTGGGGATTTTCATTTGTCCTATGACTTCTAGGTAAGAAATTGGACAAAAACCCGGCTTTATTCAATCCTCTCTCACCGGGCCCACGGCGGCAAGATTTCAAAAAAAGGGAGAAGGCCGGGAATACTTAGGTTATACTGGTTCGGGGGAATCTAAGCCTTCCTGGCCCTTTCTTCTATCCCCGCTTCCTGCACTTTGAAATTGTTTCGTTTGGTAGTGTTCCGTCTGAAATTCTCTTTACTTACTAACTGGAATCTCTCTCTCGCTAACTGGAATCTCTCTTTCAGCTTGAAATTCCAGCAAATGTGTAATATATCTCTCCTTTATACCAAGAATTGTTTGTTTATCGAGCTAGTGACGGGTATATAAATGTGACCATTCCTTGTGCCACAACCCGGATACTTCAACCGTCCTTTACTTACAAACTGAATCACATTCAGTAGTTAGTGAAGTGATTTATTCAGGGTGCTTCCTCTTTCTCACATGCTGTCCCTCTCTTCCACTTCTCCAACTGCCGTTTTCTTAATCACATATTGTTTTCCAAACTCTCAGGCGAACTTTATTTATTGTCCATTAGCCACCTGTATTTGTGGCGCTGAGTTCCCAGGACGCTGTTTTGATTGCATTACAGGCAACGCGATATGGAGCAACTACAGCGCTGCAGTAGTTAGTGTGGCTGGTCAAACGGGGCTAGACCTTCCACATTAATATTTTCCTATTTTGTAATATCCTTTTTTTGCTATCTGGTAGTATTTGTAGACCGTATTGCGTATTTGGCGTTTGTTTTAAAACTAATGCGGTTATTATGTCTACAGATAGTTTGATGGTACGACTACATGGGGGGGGGGACGAATTTTTTGTCCAAAACTTCAAATCGAGCAAATTTTGCTCGCACGAAAGGTCATCACCAAAAATTCTGGTGAGCCCCCCTCTCTCTGGAGAAAAATCATTTCGCCACCACTGCAATGTAATTTTTTATACATGTTACATTTCACTTCGAACTTTTTTGTTTCCTATTACACGCATCAAGCAGTGTGCAGATATATACTGCAACCCTGTGTAATTCCATTGTTTTCAGCTGCACACCTAATCAACGTGCGAAGGACAGAGAGAAAGAGAGAGGGAGTGAGCGAGAGTGAGGGTGGGAGTGAGCGAGAGAGAGGGAGAGAGAATAACAGGGGCTGTAGTATTAGTATGATTGTGTTGATTGAAATGACAAAAAGCTAGAAGAGTATCGTGTACATGTGTACTAAATAAAACATACTGAATATTCCTCTTCAACTGGGCACAGTAATTATTATCCATCTGTAAATATTTTAAAACCTTTGTATTCGAAACTAATTAATTATGCTAATAGGACGATGAGTGGCCAGTTTCCCAACAGCTCCCATTTCCCTGGATTTGGAACCCACGCCGCCCACCATGGCTCCGATCCAGATACCTGGGACTTCAAGCCCATCGTCCCTCCCATTTCCCTTTCCACAACTTTCAAGCAGAGCGCTCCAGGTGTCCCCCCTGTAAGTTTAGAAACAGGGATGAGTGTGGTGTCTCCCCTGTAAGTTTAGAAACCGGGCTGGGTGTGGTGTCCCCCCTGTAAGTTAAATAGAAACCGGGCTGGGTGTGGTGTCCCCCCTGTAAGTATAGAAACCAGGCTGGGTGTGGTGTCCCCCCTGTAAGTATAGAAACAGGGATGAATGTGGTGTCTCCCCTGTAAGTATAGAAAC
>AVPN01001373.1:0-15928 GCA_000695325.1 Pleurobrachia bachei | reverse complement strand
CAGTATAAGATAAGACAATGCCAGAAATAGGTAAACAGAGTGAGAGATTAGTGAGAGTGAGAGAGATAACGAGAGTGTGGGGCCGGGAGTTCGTAACTGTTATCTTGATCTTGGTGCTGCAATGGCTTGAGAGTGTGACATAAAGAAAGAGGGAGAGAGTTCGTACACGCTTATCTTTCTAACGGTTTTTAAGTGCGACAGAAACAGTGAAGTTCTAAGTGGAGCGGTGTTATAAGTACTGCTATCAGTTCTACTTGAAACGTATAGCACTGCTTACAGTTCTTCATGTGGTACAAGCAGTGCTACCTAAAGATTTTAAGCGGGGGGGGGCCGGCCAATAATTAATGAGGTTGAGGTCTTGTCCAGCACTTTTTGAATAAATGAGGGCCCTCATTAATCCTTAAAAATCCTCTAAAACCTCAATAATCCTCAATAATTATTTTATGTTTTTTACATTAAAATTGGTCATGATTATTAATCAAAAGACACATAATCATTAATTACATGTCTATTGGACACATTTCCGTCAGGAATTGCTTCATTATAAACCTTTTTTAGTCGAAAATAGTGACTCTGTTTTGGTCCAAATATCATTGGATTTTTCACCCGGGAAGTCACAAGTTCGAACCCCTTATCAGGCAAGAAAAATTTTTCTTCCGAAATTATTTGAAATCACATAATAGCCTATCATTACGTTTATCTTGACTTTTTAATAGTTTTTGGTGGTTTAATTGGTCTAATTAATAATAATCGACCTTTATTAGCATAAAATAATTGTTGAGGAATAATGAGGATTTTTGAGGTCTTGTCCAGCAAATAATAAATGAGGATTTTTGAGGTGACCTCAAAAATCCTCATTTATTACGGCCGGCCCCCCCCCCCTTTTAAGCATGCCCCAAAATTTTACAATGTAGCTACTATAAACACTTGCCTAGCAAATTAAAAGGAGGGTTATAACATGCAAATAAACACCATGCATCCACCCGACCAGGTAAATATCGGCAGCACCTCCGAATCATGAAGTTGTTTCCCCGACCTATCACCATCCTCCAGACAAACATGTTTCTAAGGAACTGCACCACGGGGAAACCATCCCTATTTTTACAGAGACTTGTCGAAACTAGCTGCCTACAGGTTGGTAGGCTCCAGTAAAGTTGCTTATTGTTTCAACAATCGTTTTCAGAGGGAATTGGATGATACTCATTAATCATAATTCCAATTCACGATATCAAATTTCCGACATGCTATTTTTATTATAGGCATTCGGTGAGGCTGAAGTGGTACCTTGTAACACGGTGGTACAGCGCATCTTAAATGGAGTGACTGATCCCTCCCTTATTGGAGATAAACTTATCTGGTATAGTGATCAGGTAACCTACTTTGTTCTAACCCTCCTTTACATTTGTGTGCGGAGCTCGCGAAAAGGGATTCAAGCTAGACAACTACTGGATATATGATATAATGATATTAAAAATCAATATTTCAAATATAACTAGAACAATTCAGAGCTGCTGGGGTCGAATTAATGTCTATGTTGCAGGTGGAGTTCGTCGAGCACAACATATGTCCAGCAGGGAACACCCTCGGTATAGAGATGTTACCCCACACTGGCACCAAACCACGGCCATCCTCTACTGTTAGTTCCATCACTGCGGGGGACTCTACTGTTGACCTCTCCTCGACCACTGCACCCTCAACAACGGATGAGAAGTCTTCCAACATGATGCAAGGTATGTATGGTTGTCATGGTTCCAGAAGTCGTTGTAGGGATTATTTCGTAACCAACCCCGGTACATGGTTCTCACCAACCCCCTCGAGGGGGGCCTCCCCGGCCGTCTCCGGTAGATGGGGACTCGCCATGGTGCCCCTATCCCATTGATTATCTACAGCTCTGCATTTTAAGCAATAACCCTAATCCTAATCTCCACCCTCCCTAGGTAAAACTCTGGCAGAGATAGCTAAGTTAGCTGTCAGCACGGGCCCAACCTCGCAGGATGGCAGGGGGACTAATATTAGTGATATCGCTATCGATTCAGCGGAGACCTCATTCCAGATAACCCCTGTAAACCCAATAGTGGACGACCTCAACCCGTACAGGTATGAGATCTGGGAAGTGGGAGAGGGAGGTTGGACGCTGGAGAGATCGATCTAAAGCGCTATAATATTTAGTTTTGTTGCATAACAACAGTTCTTAACTTGATGTGATATTATTCGTGATAGTCAACTGTAACACCCACAATAATATAATACCCAACAAATAACGACATATCTTTATCATCTTTGCAAAACTTCGTTGCTTTTTAGAATAATCACTGCGCTGGCGAGCGCAAAGGTTATACCATCCATAGCTCCCGCCAACCAACAAAATATTTCGGGGGAAGTTTACCCTCCCAGTATAAATCGGGATATAACCGTAATTAGTATCCGTTTTGGTGGTATGTACTTATAACGGGAAGAAAGCTTCTGGGCACGTTCAATACACACACGTGATCACAGAGCAATAAAGCTGGAAGAAGCAGCCAGAAAGGGAAGTCTTGCCATTACTGAACAAGAAGATCAGGGTGGTGCTGTCCAAGTACCTGCCGAACAACAAGTGGTAAAGAAGGAAGTGGAATTAAAGATTGAGGACGACTTTTCTTCATCTGATTCGGATGAATCAACTTTCCAGTTGCAGTACGAATATTATAATGATGTGTTGTGAAGCAGTGATATGAAATCCCTTCTCTATCTCTCGCATACAAGCTATTATCAGATCTCTTGAATTTGATGCAGAGTTATCCAGTAGCAGCTAAACTCCAACTCATGTATATGTGTGTGCGTGAAAAACATGGAAACACAGTTTTAGCATGCTACATATCGCTACCCTTATATTATGATTTGGTTTTATTATCCCGTGTAAAGTGCAGCAGCTGATGCTTTATATTCCAAATATACCACCCCCAACTAACACTACAATATTATAGCATTGCATCTACATTACCATTAGCCTATGAAATACTTTGGTGGCTGTCTACCTCCACACAACCTCGCTCTTCCACTCACACAAGATCTCTACCCCTAATTATAGAGGTGGATTAGGACTTCCAGAAGATACCCCTTCCTACCGAATTGACCTGGGGGATGATACTGACAATACGAGGATATCAAAACCTCGATCATCTCACTCATCAGGTAACTACCAGAAGTACTTATTACCAGTGTGGGTAATGAGATAATCTTATGTCAGATAAACACTAAACGTTCATGATTTTTGTAGTACTGTTAGGAATGGCTGACACTAACAATAATAATATCACCAGGTTACCCCTCACCCACGACAAGTAACACGTCCAGCCCGGTAGTACAGAGGAGGTCTCTTCTCGCCCCAACGGAGCCACGGGGATCAACCAGTGGGGGAGGAGGTAGTAATAATGGGGGAGGTACTGGGAGGACTAACGGGGACGGGGCCTCCCTCAAAACATCCTCCAGTGAAGATATCGCTTTCGTCAGGTAAGTTAGATCAGGGAGAGAGTAGGGACAGCAACCCTCTTGTCTTGCAGTATATAGGGACAGTCCAAGCGCAATACAAGCTGGAAAAGAACTGCTTTTATTTAGATAGTTAGCTTAGGCCTTTATAGCTATAGTAGCTGTATATCTGATTAATGACTCACCGCAGTAAAATGATAAATAATGTCCTGGATGGGTTAGGAATTCCCTGGTATCAAAACAAGAAACTTGCTACTCTGTTACAAGACGAGTCACTCAGGTACACTTCAATGAAATTGGTGAGCTATAGCTCGCTAGAGAAGCAATTGTCTTTCATTAATTTTGATTTTCTATTTTACTCCGGAGAAATTTAATTTCTTCGTCGAGTTCTCCCTGCGGATAAATCTTTGCACCATAATAACAAGATATTCCCTTTTACAGGACCCTAGTCGCTAACAGAGCTCTCAGTGGGACAACCAGCAAGAAGACTCACACACAGGACTTCATAGTTCACGAGGTACTGGCACAGCTAATCTCGATATTATATACAGGGTGTCCCACTGTCTTTGCGTGACCTGTGATTTCGGGTGATGGGTGGGTTCCATTTAAATGCCAATAACTCATCGAAAAATAGGTTAAAACGATTCAACTAAAAACAGTGTTGTAGAGAATTGTCAGGCGCACATTTGGGTTCAAGATTGTTTCCCCCAGCCTTACCAATCATCAGATATATCGTCGTAAAGTCAAAAATACGTGTTCATGAAATCCGACCGGAGTTCACGTTTTGAAAAGTTCACATATACAAAGTTGCTCGGATCACATTGCATCCCACATAAAAGTTGTAGGGAATTGTCTGGCGGTCATTTAGGTACCCGAGTTTTTTGTCCTAGCTTAATGTTTAGGGTGTCTTATGACTGTCAGAACTAAACATTTCCCAAAGTGGTCTCGGGTATCGCATTGCATCTTGCCCAATTATGAAGCTCATTGCTGCTTGAATATCATCTCAGTACATGATAGGGTTAAGATAGACCACTTGCGTGCCCTACACATTAACAGGGGCCTTGACAAATCGTCATAACAACCCTGTCTCTCCACCCTCCCTAGGTAAAACTCTGGCAGAGATAGCTAAGTTAGCTGTCAGCACGGGCCCAACCTCGCAGGATGGCAGGGGGACTAATATTAGTGATATCGCTATCGATTCAGCGGAGACCTCATTCCAGATAACCCCTGTAAACCACCTAGTGGACGACCTCAACCCGTACAGGTATGAGATCTGGGAAGTGGGAGAGGGAGGTTGGACGCTGGAGAGATCGATCTAAAGCGCTATAATATTTAGTTTTGTTGCATAACAACAGTTCTTAACTTGATGTGATATTATTCGTGATAGTCAACTGTAACACCCACAATAATATAATACCCAACAAATAACGACATATCTTTATCATCTTTGCAAAACTTCGTTGCTTTTTAGAATAATCACTGCGCTGGCGAGCGCAAAGGTTATACCATCCATAGCTCCCGCCAACCAACAAAATATTTCGGGGGAAGTTTACCCTCCCAGTATAAATCGGGATATAACCGTAATTAGTATCCGTTTTGGTGGTATGTACTTATAACGGGAAGAAAGCTTCTGGGCACGTTCAATACACACACGTGATCACAGAGCAATAAAGCTGGAAGAAGCAGCCAGAAAGGGAAGTCTTGCCATTACTGAACAAGAAGATCAGGGTGGTGCTGTCCAAGTACCTACCAAACAACAAGTGCTAAAGAAGGAAGAGGAATTAAAGATTGAGGACGACTTTTCTTCATCTGATTCAGATGAATCAACTTTTCAGTTGCAGTACGAATATAATGTGTTGTGAAGCAGTGTATTCTGATATGAAATCCCTTCTCTCTACTCTATCTATCTCGCATACAAGCTTTTATCAGATCTCTTGAATTTGATACAGAGTTCTAACCAGCAGCTAAACTAAAGTCGTGTGTGTGCGTGAAAAACATGGAAACCCAGTTTTAGCATGCTACATATCGCTATTCCTATAATATTTATGATTTTGGTTTTATTATATCCCGCGAGTAAAGTGCAGCCGCTGACGCTTTATATTCCAAATATACCACCCCCCTAACACTACATTATAGCATTGCATCTATTACCATATCCTATCTATAGCCTATATGAAATACTTTGGTGGCTGTATACCTCACACACACCTCTCTCTTCCACTCACACAAGATCTCTACCCCTAATTATAGAGGTGGATTAGGACTTCCAGAAGATACCCCTTCCTACCGAATTGACCTGGGGGATGATACTGACAATACGAGGATATCAAAACCTCGATCATCTCACTCATCAGGTAACTACCAGAAGTACTTATTACCAGTGTGGGTAATGAGATAATCTTATGTCAGATAAACACTAAACGTTCATGATTTTTGTAGTAACTAAATGATTGGGCACTGTTAGGAATGGCTGACACTAACAATAATAATATCACCAGGTTACCCCTCACCCACGACAAGTAACACGTCCAGCCCGGTAGTACAGAGGAGGTCTCTTCTCGCCCCAACGGAGCCCCGTGGATCTACCAGTGGGGGAGGAGGTAGTAACAATGGGGGAGGTACTGGGAGGACTAATGGCGATGGGACCTCTCTCAAAACATCCTCCAGTGAAGATATCGCTTTTGTCAGGTTAGTTAGATCAGGGAAAGAGTAGGGACAGTAACCCTCTTGTCTTGCAGTATATAGGGACAGTCCAAGCGCAATACAAGCTGGAAAAGAACTGCTTTTATTTAGATAGTTAGCTTAGGCCTTTATAGCTATAGTAGCTGTATATCTGATTAATGACTCACCGCAGTAAAATGATAAACAATGTATTGGATGGGTTAGGGATTCCCTGGTATCAAAACAAGAAACTTGCTACACTGTTACAAGACGAGTCACTCAGGTACACTTGAAATTGGTGATCTAGCTCGCTAGAGGAGCAATTTTCATTCATTAATTTTGATTTTCTATTTTACTCCGGAGAAATTTAATTTCTTCGTCGAGTTCTCCCTGCGGATAAATCCCTACACAATAATAAGATAATGTATTTTACAGGACGCTAGTCGCTAACAGAGCTCTTAGTGGGACAACCAGCAAGAAGACTCACACACAGGACTTCATAGTTCATGAGGTACTTGCCCAGCTAATCTCGATATAAACCTCATTTTGTACATTATCTAGATAAAAGATATGGTACCTTTCTCTCTTTCTCTAATCTCCTGTATACATCTCGACATCTCTTTTTATAACTTGTGATGTTTCAGCAAGTGTCGCCTGAGGTCTACAAGGGGCTCAGTACCTTGCTCCGTCACTGCACACGAGGGGTGGAGAGTGGAGAGGGGGTAAACAACACTAGTATAGGCAGTCTGTTTACCCTGCTACAAGTGGCTTACACTCGACATGTCGGGGCTTACGGTAACACATGTAGTTGTGCTATCAACCCCCTAATATGAGATGCTAAGGTGCCCGATACCTGACAAATATTAACAACACTATAATGATCCCACCACACCCCATAGTTGAGAAGACGGCCCCGGCCCGAAGTGATAGTAAATCAAAACGAGCTAGTACTACCAGTACCGCCAGCGCTACATCAGGTATTGTGTGGAGCAAGGAGTTAGTTGATTGCTGTTTAAAATGTCTTCCAAGACGTATCCTCAAGACGAGGATATGATGGTTTTAGATGGGTTATTTAGTTAGGTGCAGTGTATACCTCGCCACACTTGTTTTGAGTATTCGACCCTCTCTCTCCGCGCCCCACACAAACTAGGGCATTATAGGAGCTAGAGGGCCCGAGCTAGATTTAGTATTTAGATAGGTTTATACCACAGTTCCACACTAGGGTATTATAGGAGCTATGTATTTAGTTAGATTTGTACCAAACTTTATCACATTAGGATATTATTGGGGCTATGTGCCGGGTGGCCTTGCTGCCTCCATTCTCCGCTTTACAACAAGACAGCCTGCAAGTACACATGTGTGTGTTACATACTACGTGTATAGGGGACTTTGTGTGTGTTACAAACCACGTGTATAACCTATAGGGGGCTTTATGTGTCACCAGTGTGTGTGTGTGTGTGTTGTGTGTATTGTAGAGGTCGTATAATGGGACTCTCTTTGTTTCTTTCCATAAGAAAAAATTTTTTTGTGGGGTTGTTTTTCGGTTCTCAATTTCGTGTAATTTCGACCCACGAGTGGGTATTACTGAACATCCCTTCTCGCCCCTCCCAGAGTCCCCAGTTATTGGGGAGATAAGGGAGTTATTGAATGGGACTACCCCGCCCCCACCAGCTGCCCCTGCCCCCACCACCACTGCAGGTACGAGTTAACAATATCCGCTAGATTTGGAGATTTATTTAAGAATTGGATGAGTTTCGATCCCGTTGTGATTTTGAGCAGTATATGTAATTTTATGAGTTACCAATCTCCTACTACACAGATTCCAAGACAGTACCACAAGTGACGCTTGTTAAATCGGCCCGTCCCCCCTCGGAGAGTGATATAAGTGAGCCTGGTGGTGGCCAACAAACCGTTCTTCAACGTAGTCCCAATCCACCAGGTTAGAATGAGTTGTTGAATACTACTTACTTAGAGGTGCTTACAAATGTAACGGGTGAATCATAAAGAATGAGGGCGATTGGCAAGGGTGATACTTAGTGAACCTAGGGACACTGATGACTGAGGGTTACACGTCTTTCAATCTCCCTCTCCCTCTCTCCCTGCAGGTACCCCTGAGTCAGGTACATCCCCCGACCAGAGTACCAGTATCATATCCCTATCTAATCCCCTCCCTCTCTCCCTTCAGGTACCCCTGAGTCAGGTACATCCCCCGACCAGAGTACCAGTATCATATCCCTATCTAATCCCCTCCCTCTCTCCCTTCAGGTACCCCTGAGTCAGGTACATCCCCCGACCAGAGTACCAGTATCATATCCCTATCTAATCCCCTCCCTCTCTCCCTTCAGGTACCCCTGAGTCAGGTACATCCCCCGACCAGAGTACCAGTATCATATCCCTATCTAATCCCCTCCCTCTCTCCCTTCAGGTACCCCTGAGTCAGGTACATCCCCCGACCAGAGTACCAGTATCATATCCCTATCTAATCCCCTCCCTCTCTCCCTTCAGGTACCCCTGAGTCAGGTACATCCCCCGACCAGAGTACCAGTATCATATCCCTATCTAATCCCCTCCCTCTCTCCCTTCAGGTACCCCTGAGTCAGGTACATCCCCCGACCAGAGTACCAGTATCATATCCCTATCTAATCCCCTCCCTCTCTCCCTTCAGGTACCCCTGAGTCAGGTACATCCCCCGACCAGAGTACCAGTATCATATCCCTATCTAATCCCCTCCCTCTCTCCCTTCAGGTACCCCTGAGTCAGGTACATCCCCCGACCAGAGTACCAGTATCATATCCCTCTCTAATCCCCTCCCTCTCTCCCTGCAGGTCCCCCTGAGTCAGGTACATCCCCCGACCAGAGTACCAGTATCATATCCCTCTCTAATCCCCTCCCTCTCTCCCTGCAGGTCCCCCTGAGTCAGGTACATCCCCCGACCAGAGTACCAGTATCATATCCCTCTCTAATCCCCTCCCTCTCTCCCTGCAGGTCCCCCTGAGTCAGGTACATCCCCCGACCAGAGTACCAGTATCATATCCCTCTCTAATCCCCTCCCTCTCTCCCTGCAGGTCCCCCTGAGTCAGGTACATCCCCCGACCAGAGTACCAGTATCATATCCCTCTCTAATCCCCTCCCTCTCTCCCTGCAGGTCCCCCTGAGTCAGGTACATCCCCCGACCAGAGTACCAGTATCATATCCCTCTCTAATCCCCTCCCTCTCTCCCTGCAGGTACCCCTGAGTCAGGTACATCCCCCGACCAGAGCACAAGTATCATATCCCTCGCCTCCTCACTACTCCACCAACCACCCGATACGGACATTGCACGGCGGTACATGTACGAGGAACTACTTGGCAAGAACCGGTCACCCATTTGGGATCGAGATGAGTTGTGGGAGGGTGTGTTTTACGATGCTGTTCATGTGGAGAGGGAGGCACTCGGTATGAACAGGTGCCCCCAGGAAATGCAGGATAGGTAAACAATTGTGAAATAACTGACTTTCTGAGTGTCTTATTGAGTAGCTCGTTGTATTACAGAATATAAAACAACAGTATAATTTAAGTCACAATACTGCATTATTGTTGAAAGTCGGCTACTCGTTTCAACAATCAACAGTCCTGCACTGTACATGTTTGGTAACGAAGTTACCCCCTATAACATAGGGCATTGCAAAAGTAAGGCACGTCTTAGCGTGCCCGCAATGTAGGGGAACTGCGTTACCAATGTACATGTTTGATTCCTCATGTAATCTCCTACACAGGTACGCAAAGCACTCGAAGCGTGGTAGGGAGCGTATAGAGCAAGATGAGGATGAACTATTGTACGGGTGCATCAAGAATATAGTTGGGTTTATGGTAGCCCTGGAGGTGAACTATAAAACCATCCTGAAACTTGTCAGCAAACTAGAGGGTAGGTGTTGCACTGTTGTGATAATCAAGTGTTGTAGCTTACTTGAATTTCTAACTGGCCAATACTGAGACCCACCTCACCTCGATAAGATTCAGGATCAGAACCTGTAATACCCCTCCCCCTCCCCCAAAACACTGTAATAACTAACCCCCTCCCCCTTCCACAGGCAAGACCCATATTGGCCTACATTTCAATCCCCGAATCCGAACCATCAAAGAGCACCTACCGCACCTGACAAAGAACCAACTGACACTGGAGCCACTGAAATCTCAACTACCACGAACTTCGTATCTTGTTCACCAAGGGACCACGCTCTCAGGAGATACCTTGCTGCTAGAGGTTAGAATTTGAAGGGTTTCTGTTGTTTTTCCAGTTTAGATAACTTCGGGGCACCTACAAACGTAATCATTGGAGTTTGGACTTTATCAGTTGTTCCAATCACTGACCCTCCTCCCATTTCTACAGATTTCCTCGGAAGCCATCTTTATCCGATCTCCCAACAACATGACAATAAAAGAGCGTTACTTCCTGGAAGATGTTAGGAGAGTAAGCTTCAGTAAAAAGTACAAGATTATATCTTTATGGGTGCTAACTGGTGCTAATCATTCTCCTGTCACACAAATTCAGTTCTGCAGCCAAAAGGTACGTGTTTTAGTAAATTGATATTAGCTGCTCCACTCCGTTGATTTATCAATGTTCCATATGAATAACTCATTCTGTAAAAGAAATGATCAGGATCAACTTTTCAGAGCGCTGAGGCGTACAGTAAAATTAAGGAGAGCTTCAAACGGATCAAGAAGACAGATTCAACGGTCACGAAAAAGGTGAGAGCTTGAAGTTTTAGTTGCTGTTTCCTGCTTTTCCTATGTCCAATTGATTCCTCGATAGGGTCTAACGGCCCTTCTAACCCATGTCTCTCCCTGTTCTAATTCTCTCCCACACATTACCAGGATTCAGCTGCTGAATATGAAGTACAGGTTTACAATCACACCGACATAACAGTCAAGATAGAGATAACACAGGACTTTGTAAAACTGAAATTCCCAACCGAAACGGTAATTCTTTAGTGATAAGCCCGTGGTAACTGGTAATGGGTAAATAATTAGTTATTGAATCACACAATCAAACAGCCTTGGTAATGATAATGTGACCTGATTCAATGTAAAAACACATGTTCGATCCCCAATTATAACCCAGCTCCCTCCCCCTCTAGACGGTGATCCCAGTTTGTCAGATATTCCGGGTAACAAGGAACAAGGACTCCATCTCTCTAGACGCTCTGATAGCCAATGGACAGGTAATGTACACAGTTTAGAATTTAGATGAAAAACTATCAATGTAACTAATTATGTTATTTATTCGTATTAATTAACTAATTGTGTAATTAGTTAAAAACTTCCGTTGTTTTTAAGTTGTATAATTAATTAACTAATTAATATCTCATCCTTCAGGTGAAACCCTACATGTTCCGAACATCTGACGGGAGTGCCATCTGCGACAGGATCCTAACAGCATTTGAGCGGATGAGTCTTGATAAACCGCGGAAACACCTCCTCCGTCCTGACTCTCGTGAGAATACAACCAGTGATGATGAGAGTAGTATCTGTCTGAGTAGCCCTGAGTTCCCCTGTGTGGACTCTGACACATCTGATGACGAGAAATACATGTGATGTAGCTGGGACACTGAATAGACTCTATATTTATAGAGCAGGGACAAGCTGTGAATAGAACTGAGATCACTCTGTATAGACAAGTTTATAAAGTGGGACTCTACCCAGGCTGATAGTTGCATATATTTGAGGTACAGTTGTAGTGCACCGGGTGCCGACAGTGCTCCATATTTGAGGTAGTGCACAAGTAATTTGAATGTTAAAGTAGTATTGAGTGTCTCCGTAGTGGGTAATAATAATATTTATGGGTTAAAATATTTAAATTTATCATTTTTAGCGAATCGCTGTAGAATATTTAAGGATCTGTTGAATGCTGTGACATCCGCGGTAGACACCATACGATTTGTAAAAAAGGACGCCATCAAGTTTCGATGTATATGGCAGCACTATAGTATAAATTCAACCGTGTTTGTGTGAATGTTTGTGTGTGTTTGTTTGTGTGAATGTGTTTTCTCATTGAGCCTTGTGTGTGTCTGTATGTGTGTGTGTGTACTGTGTGTCTGACCGTGTATTGCGTTTGGTGTTTTCTATTTCCGTGTGTGTATTACCTACTATGATTTGTTGAGTTACTCAACAACCTATGATAACTGTGTGAATGCTCCATGAAATATACCGTGTTGTAGCTGCTGGGTCACTGGGCTGCTGGTCAGTCCACACATGTTGTCAGATGTCAGAAGACAGAAGCTGTAGCTATTTTATAGGAGTATATTTGATCGAGATCAGGGAACAATGTGAAGAGGTATTATATTTAGATTATTTAATGACATTGGCTATTGAATTAAGATTAAGAACAGCACTTGAACAACTTTATCTTGCCTGCTGGTCTGATCTCTCCCAGGCCTGGCAATGTTTATAATTATTTGTGTGTTTTGGAATATAATATTAGGCTGTCCCATATTAAATGAAAGTCAAGGTGCTAAGGGGAGACACACGTTCAAGTTTAGATCTCATTTGTTGTGAATCACAACTTGTGATCTCATAAATATTTTCCAGTCACTAAACTCCGAATTTCGGGGAATTTCATTGTTTTTCCTATCCTGTTCATAAGATCTCAACTTGTATGTGTCTCCCCCTTGTTGCTGAAGTCAAGTACTGCTTGAGTTGTAAAAGTTTACTCTCCCGAAAGTTGTAGAATCTTTATATATGGGACAACCTAATATTTGAAAATATTGAATTTATTGTGAATGTATTCCGATGGTAGTAATTACTAGTAATCAAGCTTAGAGCATTTTAAAACAACTTGTTTAAACTTTGTTGGAATATGGATGGTGGATAGTGTAATTGGTAGCTTGCTACCTGTCCCTGGCAGTGGCTGGTGAGCGAAGGAAAGGGTATCAGGTACCCAATTGGCTGTTGGAGTTGTCGGGAGGTGCCGACCCGATCTGAGCACACTGTCGATCTGTCTGGAGGTGCCGACTACTGTATGGATGTATCAAGAATATAGTTGGGTTTATGGTGGCTCTGGAAGTGAACTATAAAACCATCCTGAAACTTGTCAGCAAACTAGAGGGTAGGTGTTGCACTGTTGTGATAATCAAGTGTTGTAGCTTACTTGAATTTCTAACTTCCCAATACTGAGACCCACTTCACCTCGATAAGATTCAGGATCAGAACCTGTAATACCCTCCCCCAAAACACTGTAATAACTAACCCCCTCTCCCTTCCACAGGCAAGACCCATATCGGACTACATTTCAATCCCCGAATCCGAACCATCAAGGAGCACCTACCTCACCTGACAAAGAACCAACTGACACTGGAGCCACTGAAATCTCAACTACCCCGAACTTCATATCTTGTTCACCAAGGGACCACGCTCTCAGGAGATACCTTGCTGCTAGAGGTTAGAATTTGAAGGGTTTCTGTTATTTTTCCAGTTTAGATAACTTCGGGGCACCTGCAAACGTAATCATTGGACTTTATCAGTTGTTCCAATCACTGACCCTCCTCCCATTTCTACAGATTTCCTCGGAAGCCATCTTTATCCGATCTCCCAACAACATGACAATAAAAGAGCGTTACTTCCTGGAAGATGTTAGGAGAGTAAGCTTCAGTAAAAAGTACAAGATTATATCTTTATGGGTGCTAACTGGTGCTAATCATTCTCCTGTCACACAAATTCAGTTCTGCAGCCAAAAGGTACGTGTTTTAGTAAACTGATATTAGCTGCTACAATCCGTTGATTTATCAATGTTCCATATGAATAATTCATTCTGTAAAAGAAATGATCAAGATCAACTTTTCAGAGCGCTGAGGCGTACAGTAAAATTAAGGAGAGCTTCAAACGGATCAAGAAGACAGATTCAACGGTCACGAAAAAGGTGAGACCTTGAAGTTTTAGTAGATGTTTCCTGCTTTTCCTATCTCCAATTGATTCCTCGATAGGTTATAACGGCCCTTCTAACCCATGTCTCTCCCCTGTTCTAATTCTCTCCCACATATATAAGCTAGTGAAGAAGCATATCTCAGGAACTATCGTCCCTGATGATATTCTTTGATATGCTTACTTTCTAGTTTCTTGTCCTCGTAGTTGTTTCCCTGTCTTATCACCTCCCCCCCCCTTCTCTCTCTCTCCTCTTCCTTCACCCTCTTTCTTCCGAGTGTAAAGCCACATAAACCTGTTTGCGGCCGTGGTATACCGCAGCAACCAGCATGAAAACCCTTCTCTATTTGTTTTCTACCATGTGTCAAGGCGAACCTAAATTTTTGATGAGTTCAAGTTTTAGTATTAAGGGGCCCTTAGTTGCAGCATACGCTGTGTGGGACCCCTGGGTGCGAGATGGATTTTAAAAATTGATTTATAAGTGTTTCCCACCCAAAATAGTTAAACCCAATAAAAAATATTACCAGGATTCCGCCGCTGAATATGAAGTACAGGTTTACAATCACACCGACATAACAGTCAAGATAGAGATAACACAGGACTTTGTAAAACTGAAATTCCCAACCGAAACGGTAATTCTTTAGTGATAAGCCCGTGGTAACTGGTAATGGGTAAATAATTAGTTATTGAATCACACAATCAAACAGCCTTGGTAATGATAAATGAAATGTGACCTGATTCAATGTAAAAACATATTATGTTCTATCCCCATTTATAACCCAGCTCCCTCCCCCTCTAGACGGTTATCCCAGTTTGTCAGATATTCCGGGTAACAAGGAACAAGGACTCCATCTCTCTAGACGCCCTAATAGCCAATGGACAGGTAATGTACACAGTTTAGAATTTAGATGACAAACTATCAATGTAACTAATTAGTTTATTAATTCGTATTAATAAACTAATTATGTAATAAGTTAAAAAACTTCCGTTGTTTTTAAGTTGTATAATTAATTAAATATTTAATATCTCATCCTACAGGTGAAACCATACATGTTCCGGACGTCTGACGGGAGTGCCATCTGTGATCGGATCCTAACAGCCTTTGAACGGATGAGTCTTGATAAACCACGGAAACACCTCCTCCGTCCTGACTCTAGGGAGAATACAACCAGCGATGATGAAAGCAGTATCTGTTTGAGTAGTCCCGAGTTCCCCTGTGTGGACTCTGAGACATCTGATGACGAGAAGTACATGTGATAGGATCACAAGCTGTGTGAATAGAGCAGGGATGCTGTAGAGACAAGTTTATAAAGTGGGACTCTAGCCAGGCTGTTAGTATAGCACATATATATTTGAGGTGCACACTGCACAAATAGTTTGAATGTGAAATTAGTATTATGTGTGACCGTAGCGGGTAAAAATAATATTTATGGGTTAAAATATTTAAATTTATCAATTTTAGTGAATCTCTGTAGAATATTTAAGGATCTGTAATGATGTGACATGCGGTAGACACCATACGATTTGTAAAAAGGACGCCATCAAGTTGAGCTATTGCAGCACTAGTAGATATTTAAGCGTTTCTGTGTGTGTGAATGTGTTTGTGTGAATGTGTTTGTTTGTTTGTTTGTGTGTGAATGTGTTTTCTCATTGAGCCTTGTGTTTGTGTGTCTGACCGTGTATTGCGTTTGGTGTTTTCTATTTGCGTGTGTGTATTACCTACTATGATTTGTTGAGTTACTCAACAACCTATGATAACTATATGAACTGCTCCATGAAATATATACCGTGTTGTAGCTGGGTCATTGGGCTGCTGGTCAGTCCACACATGTGTTGTCAGATGTCAGAAGCTGTAGATTTTATAGGAGTATATTTGATCGAGATCAGGGAACAATGTGAAGAGGTA
>AVPN01001370.1:0-23478 GCA_000695325.1 Pleurobrachia bachei | reverse complement strand
GCGGTTCACCCTCCATGTCCTTTATAAGGACATGTAGCATATGTCAACGTTGCCAGCAACTTTTGGAATGCGCTACAATCCCCTCGTTTGCGCCGCAATCATTTTGAAGGGCCTGCAGCGTATGCCAACAGCAACTTTTGTCCGCGGACACCCGGACACCCACGAGCGCCTTCCCTGCTCTTGAATTGTTCATCTTTCTTTTTTACACAGTGTCAAGCGACTCAATCAAAAACCCAGATTTTAACGCTGGCCGTCGGTCTTCCGAGTTTGGTTTTTGTTTGCTGTGGACGAAACAGCTTCGTTTGCCAGCGCTTTAGACCCTGTTACGCATCCTCACCTGCAGCAAATGTCAAGTAACCCGTCCCCTAACTCAAAAGAATTGTAAATTAGACTTGATTTTATGAATCTTACTCCCTCGAGCAGCAGAACAGTTTTGCTAGTAATTCCAATTGCCGTCAGGCAAAAAAGCGGACTATCAACTTGTATTTTCTATATGTTCTCGACGGCAAATCCCTCACATCCATGCATGTAGGGGAGGTTTTGAAATTGATGGGCCTGGGGCCGTCTTTTGGCCAGTAATTTCAGTCACGTGAGCAGTGATAAGACTTGCCTCGAGATTTCCATTGTACATTTGTATATATTCATGATAATAGACCCAGGTCAAAATTGTTGAAAAAGTGCTGGCAATGGGAATTTTGGGATTCAAAAAGTGCTGGAATTTTTCTATTGTGCGTTGACGTCAATAATGCTTTTCTGCCACCTGTCGCGAGGCAAACATCTCTAATAAACGTCCTGGGGTGTTCCAATTGGTGTACATTTACTCCCTATAACCGTGGATAGTCGTTAAATTGAGTCTTAGGGGGTGCTGGCTAGGTGCTGGCATCCAGCAATATGTAGCAATGGATCGATTTTACAGAAAAAGTTTGGCCTCTCTGCCACGGAATAGACGAAGCGACACCTGAGCGGGGAAGGGGGTACCGGGCATGGCCTACTTCCCCCTCCCTCCCCGTCCCCTACCCAGTGAGCACTGCTCACACATTGTGTGACACACAAATAATATTATGATTAATATTTCATAATATTGGCTCTCCGATTACAAGAAGGCTCATATTTCAGATATCATGCGTCATGAAATGATTTCAAAACTTGACGACTTTAAAAGTTCCAAATTGAGTGACGAGTGTACATTTTAAATTAGGATGGTGGTCCGTAGTCGCCTGGCCCACATGTTACGGGCAGCGATAAGCAGGCAGACTGTCCGGTATGCCCCTCTGTTTATACGAATTTACACACGAACATTTGTTGGGCATCGCCACAATTACGAGCAATGTTTTGGAAGGCTGGTAAAGGAGCAGATAGTGCTTCCTACTCCTATCGCTTTCAGGTATAGTATTGGGATTTACTAAGTGTACAATTTCACTCTGAGTGGAAATTTAAGACGCAAACTAGATATTAAAGTCATAAAAACTCCAATCAAAACATCGCATTTTATTATTCATTTAAATCCACTCCACCAATATATTATGTCTTATTATTATTATATTATGTCTTCTCAACTAAAACACCTCTTACCACTCCCACCAGGTACTGCGAAAAGAAATCAGAGCTGGTTCAACTTTTGACCTCAACCGCCTTTACCCTCCTTGGGCCTCACCTTACCCTAGAAGAGTGGGACAAGTTACAAGTAATAGAATGATATATCGCTGCTTGAGTTATTCCATTCTGCAGTAGGATGTTCATTCTAGAAAGTAGAAATATTCCACCGAATCTTAGACCAAGACTTTTCATATTTATGCATTGCTCTGCCGAATTCCCCCACCCTTATAAAATGCAGTGTGAGCTACACAATTTCTATCTTTACAGTGGGAGAAGTTGTGTGCCCTTTTAGTGAGTGGGGTGAACTGGGAAGAAGAGGAGGGGGAGGATGATGGTACTGGATCCCTAACTCTAACTCTGCAGGATTATTCAGTGAGTGTTTTACATTGTGAACTAGTCTGAATGTCCCACATTTGCGTTGGTAATGAAATTACCCCTCATCGTGGGTTATGCAGCGTTGGGGTGAATTCGTAACCAAACATTTCTTTCCTTACTGAACCCAATGTTTATGATTCATAATACCCTAACTTGACAAGCAGTGACTGTATCTTCTGTACCCCTCCTCCAGATAACAGCCAAGATAGGAGACATGAGTACCTGTGCCCTGGTCTACAAAGCAACCAACAAGAACACGGGCAGGGAAGTAGCATTGAAGGCCATGTTTAATTGGTTCACGGGATCTTCCTATGACATGCTGAGAGAGGAGTATTTTGGGGCTGAGTTGAGTCTGAAGGGAGTTCCAAAACACCGGAATGTGGTCCAGATAACTGGATATTTTGTTGATGATAACATACCATTAACTGATGAGGTCAGTGTTATGTCCTTTTCTAGTAATAATAAAGTATGTACTTGGTTTAGTACTTGGTCTGTACTATTGGTTAGTATTGATTACTAAACTCTATAAGAGGCTTTTTGTTTTTCAGTTTTTCCAATCTTCAACACGTCATAATATATTATTATCCCTCATTAGGTGATCGGTGAGTTTTCCCTTGTGTTTGACCACAACATAGCCTACGACCGGACACTCTTCATTGAGATGCCACTATTTGACCGCTCCCTCTCCTCCCATCTCTCCACTACAACCCTTTCTCCCTCTCAAATCTGTCTAATCCTCTTCCAAGTCCTGTCGGGGGTTCACCACATTAATAAGAACGGTCTAGTACACCGGGACATCAAAACAGAGAACATACTAATCAGAGAGATGCCGTGTGGTACCCTCCATGCCGTTATAACAGACTTTGGGATGTGTCACCAGGGTATGACTGTGACAGACTCATGGCCACATGGACGATCCTGGGGTAACCCGTTAATACCCCCTGAGATAGGGTCTACATTGGAGGGAGGGTCTTGTGATTACTCCAAATCTGATGTATGGTCGGTTGGAACTATGATCTATGAAATGATAGGAGAGAAATGCCCCTTCTCACCTGGTGGCCTATCTCCTAAAACCTACACTTTATCAGACCTTCCCCCGATACCTCACTACCCCCTTTCAGAACTAACACGATCCCTACTTTCACGGGACCCTTTAGAACGGCCTAGTGCTCGTGATGCCGCTATAAAGGCAGGTAGTATCAGATGGTTAGGGGAGAGCCACAGTGAGACTGCTCTAAATATCTGGAATCTTGTAATGGATCGAACTTTTGAGGCAGTGCTTTTAACCCAGTTTCTTGATATGGCTGGTGTATTAGGGAATACTGGAGAGAGAACCGTTTTAGGTTTGATCACGTGACCTATAATGTGATAACTGGGCAACAAACTTAGGAAACGATCACCGATTTAGATCCGTAACGAAAGTCAAAAGTCAATGATTACTATCGTTGATTGTAATCGTCGAAAGTGATTACAGATCTAATTAGCTTCTAATTGGAAACTTTAGGAGGGGTAAATAGGAATACAACTAGCCACTACGAGTATACCTCTGGGCTTATTAACCCAACAAACCACCAGTATCACAAACCCAAGACATCCTATAAACGTGATCTTGCCTCGCTCAACTCTGTCTCTTTCTGGGCTTTAAAAAAATAAATCCACGTGAACATGGGAGCGTGAGTGTGGAGGGGTTGTGGAAGATATGTAACTATTTTAAAAAAAGGGGGACTATAAACTAATTTATTTTGAATCTCTTTTTTATTGTCACGAGTCAGAAAATATTTGATTGTTTTTAATTAAGTTTTGCTAGTTTTTAATACATTTCCACTTAACACTTAGAATGTGTTTTCCTCTCCAAGTTCTAACACACCTTTTTCCTTGATCGAATTCCCTAAAGAGAAAAATTAAAAAACCGTACTTCAACTCCACAGAGTTTATTCCCCAACCTTTCATCATGATTTTGATCATTTGATCTTGTATTTATAGCCTTTCAACAGATGTTCAACCTAGCTAAATTGTTAAGCAAAACGCGTTCGCTTATTGTCTAATATGGCTAAATCTATTCTCAAAACTGAAGCAGTTTCCACTTCCCCATGACAAGCACTGCCCTTTTTACATCTCCCTCTCTGTCACGGTACACAATAACTAATCCCTTGTCACACAAAAGACTGTCCTCTCCGAACCGTGTCTGACATGTTATGAAAACTAACCCCAACACCACTGCAATTAGGTTGGAAAAGATGGCACGGAAGAAAAAGAAAAAAGATGAGCTGAATGTGATTAAGGAGGCGGAGAAAAAGCGAGCTAAACGGAACCGAGACCTGTTCCGTGACATCATGCAGGATCTGAACGCCGTGCTCAGCACAGAAACCCTCTCCACCAACAAATGTTTATCCACAGCTGTCTCCATCCTGACCCTCGATAAGTTCTGTACCATCAAGGAGAAATCCCCTACCTCCAGTTTACCAGGTCCTGTTGAGTTGCAGCATCTAACCAATGCAGATATGGCAGCTGCAGGGAAACTACCAATGGTACCCTTCCGAGAACCGCAACCTGATCAATTTAATGGGAAGAAGGAAGCAGGTGTACAGGCTGATGTGAATGGGGTACAATCTGGAGGCCATGTGGTACAACCTAATGGGAATGTGGAACAACCTGGTGGGAATGGGGTACAGAATGGTGGGACGATGGTGCCAGCCAAATCAACCTCTAATATGATGACGGTAAATATTACAGGGTGTCCCATTCAATCTACACTTTAAAGCTGCAGTCCATGACTGAAGATAGTTTTATTCAAACCACTATATTCATGATATAATATCATGAATATAGTGGTTTGAATAAAACTATCTTCAGTCATGGACTGCTGTTAAAGTGTAGATTGAAAATCACGGACTGCAGCTTCTTGAACATTATATAACAACACACCCCTGCAGCAAATACAAATCAGACCTTTTTAGGTTCTCTCCCTCTTTCTATTTACCTCTCTCTTTTCAGGAGATGTCTCTCTCTTCGGACGACCTAAACAAGATCTTGCTGGCACGAAACAGCGTTGGACTGGGGATAAACAACCAGGGGACGATAGTTTATACCTCTCCTAACTTCCTTACAGCACTTGGTCACAAAGAGGACGTGATAGGGGAACATATCAGTGAGTCATTTAGTGCATCGAGGAGCTTTAGTTAGGAGTCATTTAGTGCTGATCAGGAGTTTTATAGTTTCGTTACTACAGTCGTACCCCAACTGTATTTGTCTGACAGTGATTACTGACGTGCTATTTTGACAAGCTCTCTCTGACAGTTGTCGGTTAGTCTTTTTGATTAAGATATGATATGGACAGTTGCATATAAATCTACCCTCTAAAATTATCTCCCATTCTCTCTCCACTTCAGTAACAACTTGCCATTACCCAGTTTCCACTGTATAAATAGTAACAACTTCCCAGGTAAAATCATTGCCATGGGAGAGAAAGTTCTACAAAAGATCTTCCTGGAACGAAACCAGTATGTCCTGTGTTTCATGCACAATTACAAGACCGGGTGCAAAAGTCTGGAACCGTTTAGCTTTTACGGGAAAATACATCAGCTAGAGGGAGGTAAGATTATTTGTATTGGAACTTAATGCAATCTAGATCATCTTTCCCTCTTTATTAATGTCTTGCTATAGTTGCTAGTCTATCCCTAAAAGACGTTTTACCCGATCAGATAATGGATTATTCTTCCTCCAGCAACTTAACAAAATACCTCCCACTAAGACTGCTACGGTCAAACTTGATATCCATTATTACTTCGTGTGCCTTATAAAACACCCGAGTCTCTCTTGCTTCGTTCTCAACTAAACTACCTCTCTCCCCTACTGAAATACTTACCTCTCACCTACTAAAATATCTCTCTCATCATTATTACTCATAGCTTCTCCCTTCCCAACTAAACTACCCCCTACCAAACTACCTCGATCTCTCTCCCCAACTAAACTACCTCGATCTCGCTCTCCAACTAAACTACCTCGATCTCGCTCTCCAACTAAACTACCTCGATCCCCAACTACCCCCCACCCCTCATCACCTCGATCTCCCCAGTCCCCAACTACCCCCCCCTCGGCTACGCGGAGATCTGCAGTCAGATGTACAGCAACCCAATCGACCCATTCAAAGTCAATGAAACCATCCTCGATTCTGACTTCACATTTCTCGGAAAGCGGAATATCCTCCTCGACAACCTCCTTGGTTACCCATCATTCAGTCAGAGCGCCACGGAACACGTTCTGACAGAGGACCTACTGAAACTTGCAGAGATTGAGAAATCAACTTGTTTTGTAAAAAAGAACGGTTACAGTCACCATGTCACGCGGCTAATGTGTGCAGACAAATCCATCCTGTTTGTAATATCCAAGGTGTTTGTACACACAGACGAGGCAGGTAGTACCAAGTTGGTTACATACAACTGGCCCTTCGCCTTCTCTAGCTTCACCAAACAGCAGATAGATGACAATATTCGATTTCTGTGTACTAGTGATTTCTGGATAGCTCTGTTCCCCTCATTTGTGAGACCTGGTTCGAGGGACACCACTACACCTCCCATTATCCCAGGGGAGTATCACATGTCCTCTCCCAGCACATCCTCCTCCTCTCCTGTCGGGCCTTCCACCTCCTCCCTAATACCCCAGGCTCTACTAGATATCGACCTTATTAAACCGAAAGTGGAACCAATCGAATAATCAGATCGGGATATCATGAAATGTGTATTGTGTGATGCACACAGTCTCAGAAGATTGGATTATATCATGAAATGTTGTGTGTTACAGAGTCTATCAGACTGTCAATTGTGAAATATATTGTACCTACAATACAAGACGTATGAAGAGCCGGTAGTGCTATGTGAGATGTTACAGAAGAGAATTGGATGTTACAAGAGCAGAGAGCTCTCAAGAGAAGTTTTTATGTCTGGTTGTTGGGACCGTAAAGCAAAGCAAAAAGCAGAACAGTACCATGTAATTGCAGGTACGAGCTAGCTTCACTTGCTAATTCAGTCCCGGATCTGGAAGATCGCTGTTTGCTACATGAAATTGTAGCGTTGAAAGTGTAGACTCTAGAACATGCTAAGTTTGCATAGCTCTAATCGAAAGCTAAGTTTGCATAGCTCTACTCGAAAGCTAAGTAACCCTAGCTAATCGAAAGCTAAGTACATCCCTGGCTAATCGAAAGCTAAGTATCTCTAGCTAATCGAAAGCTACATATAAGTTTCCTCCGTAGCGCAGGAGACGAATTAGAACGGTTTGGTATCGTACACAATTAACGAAGAAACCAGTAGTTTTAGGGGCCTTTACAGTCCCTGATTTACCCCCGAACAGCATGGTAAACTAGGGTCCGACTGTATAACTAAAACCTCGAGACCCTTTTAATTTACTGCAGAAACAACACGATGTCAATCTATCTGCACCAGTCCCTCCTTCGCAATACTCTGAAAAGAGAGCTGCGAAGACCAGGAACGAGTTTGGATCCGACTCTAATCTCCATACTCCATGAAATGGGGAGATTTCGGATCATCCGAGATCTGCCCATTTCATGGAGTATGGAGATTAGAGTCTCCCAAACTATCCTACAGGGTCTGGACTGCAAGCTGTTGTTATAACTGTGTGTCATATTAACAAGCTGAGTTTGAACGTCTAAGTGTGCGGTTATAAAGCGTAAAGCCAGAGGGAGCGGGTCCAAGGGTCAAGTCACAACTTATCACTCTAAAGTAGGAGCGCTTAGAACATGCACGTGCAAAAGTCGCGGGCCATCCGTCATTTAGGTTACTGTCACTCCTTTGCTTTGGATCGATTCGAAAAATGACATGCATGTTTTCGAAAGATCTCGACGAGATTTCCAAAGACTTGAGGGCCATTTTTCGATTCAATGCAAAGCAAAGGAGTGACAGTGACATAAATTACGGGCGACGTGCGACTTAAAAATAAATACATGTTCTAAGCGCTCCTACTACTAGAAAGTAATCCCGATAGTGACTTTCTCGAACCCCGCCCCCTCTGGCCTTAAGTTTATTTTTGTGTGAGATTTGTCTCCTTCCTATACTTTAGGTTTCAGTTACAGATATTTCTACCTGATCATCGAGATAAATCAGAACGGTTTGGTATCGTACACAAATAACGAAGAAACCGGTAGTTTTAGGGGCATTGATTTTACAGTCGAGAGCCCTGATTTACCCCAGAGCAGCCCGGTAAACCAGGGTCCGACTGTACAACTAAAACCTCGATGCCCCTTTCAATTACTGCAGCAACAACACGATTTCAATCTATCTGCACCAGACCCTCCTTCGTAATACTCTGAAAAGAGCTGCGAAGGCCAGGAACGAGTTTGGAGAGATCCCCCATTGCAGGAACCGACCGAATCAGCAAATACTGGCGCTTGATTGGCTGATAACCAGTCACGTGACCTAAGTAACGAGTTCTGATTGGCTGTTTACTTGTCTCGGTCGGTTCCTGGTCTGCAGACTCCCAAACTATCCTACAGGGTCTGGACTGCAAGCTGTTGTTATAACTGTGTGTCATATATAAGCTGAGTTTGAACGTTTAAGTGTGCGATTATTTTGTGTGAGATTTGTCTCCTTTAGGTTTCAGTTACGGATATTTCTTCCGATCATCGGGTACTTGATTAACGCAGGCCCCCTGTTTCAAGATGAAAACATACAATGTTATATCGGAGTTATATCTGTAACTGCGTCTGTGTTCAGTCACCTTCTTGCTACGAGGAATTCTGATTTGAGTGGAAAATATTATTTACCTAAAACGTTGCGCCATTTTTGAGCGTCATAATCAGTTCCTGGGTTCGACCAGAGGCTAAGAGTCAGCCAAGGCTGGAGCTTAAAATTTGATGGATTGTTAAAGATATATTAGCCGTTTCTATCTACCTTATCCGAGTTGATTTCTGAAGATACTTTATCCGTTTCGAAACAAGTTTCAATTTTTGGTGAAGATTCAAAGGGGGGTTGAATGGTAACGCCCCTTTGAAGAGTGGAGATTGTAGGGAAAATACACCACCATTTTTAACATAACCCATGTACAAAACTACAAGTCGGTCAGCTAATAACTGCACCAACTTGTGTTTTGTGCTCGGACAGCGTTATACAAAGTACCCTGCCCTGTTTCAAGGGTAGGGTGCCCTGAATAATGCTGGGAGGAAGGTTCTGTTACAAATGTTTGTGGTTTAGTTTTTATCGTGATATTTCTTGTTTTGCTAATGTTGCTTTTCTCTGCAATCTCCACTACTATCCAATCGAATCTGCACTATTATACCCAAACTTGTGTTCCTCTCTATTCTAATAGTTTCTTTTCCTGTTCAGATTTCAGACTGTGCGACCTATAAAAGACCTAATATAACAGATATTGATATGTACTGACCCTCCTATCCTATTATCGGAAAAAGTTTTAGTTTATTTTTTGAGTGTCGTTCAGAAGTTTTATTTGCTGGAAAGTCTATAGTCCCTGGAAAATGACTAAGGCGGTTCAAGGTGCCCGCCGCACAATTTTTCCTGCTATTTTTGCAAATTTGGTCGGCCTTATGTGTCCCAACATCTAAAACCAACCCAGCCAGACACAGTGGAAGCATGGAATCACTTGTAAGTCGCGTTTCCTGCTTGCTATGCTCCTGAAACTACCGGTAACGCAACGAACCGCCTTAGTCATTTTCCATGTACTTTATAGAATTCGGGCAAAGATAAGAACGCCTTGTGTTCCAGCAGGGAATATCGAATTTTGCAGTTGAAAATTTATCAATGTGGGCTTATTTTTGTGTTCAGATCATCATACCAAGAGAATGAGAGAGAGAGAGAGAGAGAGAGAGATAGAGAATGAGTGAGAGAGATAGAGGATTGGGAAAGAGAGAGAAAGAGAGAGAGAGAGATAGTGAGATAAAGATAGAGGGAAAAAGGGAAAGGGAGAATGAGAGAATGAGAGAATGAGAGAATGAGAGAAAGATATATTATACATAGAGAGAGAAAGAGAAGGATAGAAAAAGAGAGAGAAAAAGAGAGAGAGAGAGAGTGTGTGTATGAGTGTATGCCGTGTACACGCTGTTTTGTCAGAGAAGCACTTTAAAGATGCGTCCATTTTTAAATCAAAGCGTGCGTCTACTTTTGTCTACTAAGTACTATTACTTATATCGTTAATTTCGATTTCCTATATAATCTCTCATCATTAAGCCCTATAGGATGTCCCAACCCACGACCCGGGCGGCCTTTCGAGCCCTAATTCGTGCAGCACAGCAGTTCCAAGATCACACGATGAGGTAGTTATAAAAAGTGTGTGTTTATAGTACAACACAAACAGCGGTCTACAAACTACTGCCAAATGTAGCCGCTGCAGTGTATATTTTCAGCTCTTTTTCTGAGGAGTGTGTTGTCCTGTAGCCACGCTATGTAACACGCGCTCTCAATCTTGTAGACTTGCTTGCGCGTCACGACCTTGTTTCGTGACTTTCGCTTGCCTGTCGTTACATTCGACTCATCACGTTTTCGAGAGTCGAGAATCACGTCATGCCCACAAGAAAGAATGAACCTGCTTTTAAAATTGAATCAGTAAAACAGACATGTTTAGGTCTACTCTAAGAACAAGATAAAGCTGTGCTAGTAGATTTTCCTCGCGTGAATATACAGCGGAACACAGTTTTCTATAATAGTTCAGTAAGATTTGAATCTCCTTCCCATTTAACACACGAACTCCCCAGGTCCTATGCAATAAGAAGAATACAGTATGAATTCCGGAATTCTGGGAAAACCAACATTGACAGTAAACAGTTCTCGGAAACCCTGCAAATGATACACCGCCAGGTATTTAATGACTTGATAGTTAGTGGTATTGTACCACCAATTAAAAACTTGCTCTAAACATTCATAAAGTGTTCTTGAAATTCGCGAAAAACAGATACTCCAGAACCCCCTAATTCTGGAATTAGGGGGTTAGAAAGCTTATTACAAGACTCTATACCTTCTCTTGCAAGAGAAGTGAAAAGGAGGGTTAGATCATCACAAGAATATAATATACCTGATGATCTAACCCTCCTTTTCATTTGTAGAGAGAGGGTCTAACAAGATATACCGTTGCTTGTTGAGTAACAACACCTCTCTTTACAGGCAGCTATTGGGAATATGTACGTGCTACCAGACACTGTACTGCACAAGGGAAAGAGATGAAACATTTTGCAAAGTAGAGCAATTATTTTTATTCGTGGTATATTGTATTTGTACATGTTTTATATTACATTGACTGATACAAGTAAACGAGTTTTAAACGCCCCTCTAACCTCTTACCCCCACCCCCTTCTAACCCCCCTTAACTTCTAACCCCCACCCTCCCCCTTCTAACCCCCCATAACATCCCTATAACTTCCCAACCTCCTCCCCCTTCTAACCAATGTTCTATTCTCCAACTCTAGCTCAACATGTCAGTACCTAATACTCTACGGACTCTTCTCCGGGGAGGAACAACAACAACCTTCCTCCAGCAGCCTGCCCGACACAAACAATCCTTCAAACCCATTCACCATCCCAACACCTCCGCTTCCCTCGACTACCCCCAACCAGCCGACTTTGACCGCATCAAACACTCCAAAGCGGAGGATTGGAAGTTCTATGGGGGGAGAACTAAACTGAAAACCAAGAAAACTGTGTGGTACCCTCAACAAATTCCATTTGTAGACAAGACACCCATGGATGTGAGATCCAGGCAAGTTGACAAGGCCATGAGATACGGGGGGAGTCCCAGGACTTACCCCACCCTACTGGTATATCCGTGGTAGTACCATTACTATTCCGTACCACAAGCCCGTGGGGACTATCTTCCTGCCAGGGGATCAGACGGAGATGAGCCTGGGAACCAAGACAAAGGCAAGGACAATGCGAAGAGTCAAGTTGGGAGTTTAGACATACTCATAGTGATAGTGCAGTTTAGACACTCGACAGTGCAATGTGGAGTTTAGACAATAGACAATGTGAAGTTTTGACCGTGTAGGGTATAGAGTTTGTAGAAGTGGAAATTGTTATTAATCAGGCAGGGAGTGAGTGGATTTAGTTAAATCTAGAGAGGGTTGTTCGGGATTTGTAATGACTTTTTACGGGGCCTTGCCCCTTGGGGAAGTTAGCAGTCACCATTCTTTGTGTTTAACTTATTATGAATGGAAACTAATTTATTACATCCTTTTGCCAAAATCTGACTTCAACAATTCAATGTCTAGAAACCGCTTTGAGAATTTATAGAAATTAGAAAATGTATATTTCCCCGCAAGCATAGCGGGCGCTGTCAGCCCATTGTGTTTTTGACATAGCGGGCGCCTTTTATACACACAGAAAGTTATTTTCGAATTTACCTACACCAAAGCGGTTTCTAAATGTTTCAAATAATCCGTGTTTTGTGGAAATGGGTTAAATCTGAACAAACACTCTTAACAAATGAACTTAATTTCATCTTCCTCCAATTAAAAAAGGGAAACACTCCAATATACGTGCCTCCAAAAAATGAGGCTAGCTAGGTAGTACTCTCACACTGGTAGAGGTGCGAGATAGTCATATGCATGGACAACAGTGGGTAACAATTTTCTCAAAATTAAATCAGATAGTTCTCATTTCTCACTCTCCACGGGAACACCGAATCTCTTCCTAATCCTCCCCTCCAGCAACTCCGCACCCCGTGCACACGCCTGTAGATTTGACATCCCAAAGAAACTATCTCCCCCCGCTAACACAAGAGGATCACTGTCCAGCTCAATAAATCCGGGTGTTCCAGGGTAGGGCTTGTAAACCTGCCCATACCTCCAGAAATGAGGGATCACTTTGATTGGTTCTGGGAGTTCAGGGTATATCTGTTTTACAGCCGCTAGAAGCTCCTGTCCTGCTTCTTCTTTTGTTTTAATGTCAATGTTCTTGACAGCATAGAGCGCCTGGCAGTGCACTAGAAGGGTTGGTTCAGTTCCTGAGGGAGAGGAAGAGAAATTGTAGAACTAGAAGAAACATAGGAGCAAAGAGAAGTTGTCAACATATCATCATGTGTTCTGGATCTTATCTAACTCTAACGAACTGAAACTTCTGTTCACACTCACCCTTGTTTCTCTTGACATTGTCCCAAACCATGCACCTCACAATACTGTTATCATGGTACTTCACAGTCCAATCAAAAGGAGGGGTTTCCTCGTAGACTAGCATCAGAGTAAACCGCGGAGTAAACGTTATACCGGATATCTTGTCTCTCTCCTGATAGAAGGTAAATGTTATACCCGATATCTTGTCTCTCTCCTAATAATGGAAGGGCGTCATTGCAATTAAATGAGAATCTAGGGTCAGACCAATCACCAATGCTCTTAGTTCTGATAGCTTTCACCTACATTCTCTCACCTCATTCGGGATCTCCATGTTGGGGTGCTGGGATGGTAAATACTACCGCGTCAAATGTCGCTGTTCGGCCGTCAGTGTTCGTTACCTCTATCTAGTGGAGATTGTTCATCAATACAAGGTCTGAGTAGTGCTCCGTCTATGTGGCCGGCGGCCGATATGACGGAGCACCACTGTAAGAAAGAATTCGTCCCCATGGCCACCAACTGATTAACTATGAGGGGAGGGGGTGCCTGGTTATATTACCTGGTTGTTATCTTTCTTCAGTAGACGTGCCACCTTATTGCTATAGTGGACATGGGTACCAGACATAAAGTATTTGGAGGTTGAGTTCATCCCGTTCCTCGCCACATAGTGTGTGATGTCCTCCCCGTCATATCGGGCAGGGGCATTGACTATCTGATCCTAGGGGTGGGGGGGTTAGTAAGGGGCATTCACTATCTGATCCTAAAATAGGGGTGAAAAGGGGGGGTTAGATAGGAGGGGTTAATAAGGGGCATTAACTATCTGATCCTAGGGGTGGAGGGGTTAGTAAGGGGTGAAAATAGGGGTGGAAGGGTAAAATTACTGGATAATATCTCAATTTTTCTTTCAAGTTTTTACAACTCTCTTACCTTTGATAGAGTTTGCACAACGTTCGTGACTTTCAGCTCTTCCAAATAAGGTCTAAATGCTGTGTCTGAATGTCGGTATGTCAGGTATTGTGCTCCTATATCACAGGAGTGATCACCGTCACGTTTTGTTGATTGTCGTCCCCCTGCACCACGGGACTTCTCCCAGACAGTTACAGTTAGGCCAGGGATGGATCGGAGTCTTCTGCACAGGACACTTCCCGTGAAACCGGCCCCTACAACCAGTATAGACATGTCTTGTTACATCGATCAGGGGCTAAATAGAGAGAGGAATTAGGTGATTAGTTTTAGGTTGAAGGGTGCAGGTGGGGGAATGTGGAGCTACATAGAAAGATACAGGGGGTTGAAGAATGGGGAAGTTAGGCGGGATATTGATCTGTAGAGATAGGATTCACAATGTACGGGTAGCACGGATTGATACACAACTCGTAGCTGAAAGAAGAAGTATTTCAATCATAAAATAGTCTGTGGATTCACCACACCAGCACACACACATAGTCACAACTTGTCTGTCAATACAACAAGATATATCGTCCATCTCAATGTTTTCATCATAATGTCTATATTGTCCCCTATCTCTTTGATAGTTTAGCGTTCTGGTCCACCTGAGGTAACCTATTACCCCCACTCAGCACCACATAAGCAGCATTAGCATCCTTCTGTTTCTCTCTCAGCAGTGCAGCTGAACCCAGAGGCGTATCTTCACTATCCATCTTCTTCAAGGCCATCTGTTCCAACGCCTTCTTCAACCTCTTCTCAGTCTTCATCTTACCGCTACCCTTCCCGTGAAACTTGTGGGACAGCTGACGGAATGCTTCCTTTGAGTCTAATTCCCGTCCCAGGTTGTCTGTGTAAACTATTCTAACATCGGGGTTGTATCCCTTCTTCTCTGTGAAGGAGGAATAGGAACCTCCCATGGGCCGATCATCGTCTCTTCTATCTCTCCCTCTCCTCCCTCCTGAACCACCCTGATCCTTGTCATCCCTGTCATTATCTACTTGGTAGAACCGGGCTTTAATCGAGCCAGTAGCCTTGATAGCCTCCTTCACATCTCGTGAGTTGACCCCCTTTTCAACCTCTAGGAAACCCTTTCTTTGAGCGACCTGGAGAGCCCCCATGAGGCCTCGCTGGAGAGAGGGCTCTGCTTCAATCACTTCCTGTTGCTCGGCACGCTTCGGGTCGTAATCTTGGAACTGGGAAAAAAGAGGATGTTAGAAGATACAGTATTTGAAGATGTTAGATTTGGAGAGGGCTTGCCAGCGCTTTTGGGAGCTCTACGCGCGCGGTCTGAACAGTGCGCGAGGTCAGGTGAAGGGTAAGTTTCGCGCCCTCCGTCAAATAACACCAAAAAGTGTGACCGAGAAACAAGTTGTGTGCCAAGTATTCTCTAACTCCGACTGTCTCGATAAAATTAACTAAATTAATGATAAATAACAAACATACCTCTCCAAAGGTAGCGGTTACAAAATCTACATTCTTCCAATCTCCCTGGGGTGTCTCCTCCATGTTGTCAGGTGATTCAGGTTGTGGTATATCTTCATCCATATCTTCTCCATCATCATCGTCATCTTTAGTCTGGCCAATACCCTTAGCAAACTCCGCTGTAGTATCCAGCACCAACAAACCTGGCGTGAGGTTGGGAATGTGAGGTTGGGGTTTGAGGATGGGAATGAGGTTGGGATTTGAGGATGGGAATGAGGTTGGGATTTGAGGATGGGAATGAGGTTGGGGTTTGAGTTTGGGGTTCAACCCCCCCAAATGGGGTTGAGGTTGGGGTATCAAGAGTTCTGGGTTTTAGTTTACAGTAAACACCACTTACTCGACTTGGCGGCACCCGGCAGACTCTCTTCTTCCTCTTTTTGTGACGGCAAACGGGAGATTTGGTCCATAACTGCTGTCTTCTGTGCCATCATGAGCTTAGACCTGCAGAGGAGGGCGGAGAGAAGGATCAAATCAGGGGATGAGAGAGACAATATATCAACAGAGAATTGAGAAATTAATATATCGAAAGCATTTCCATCTGATCTTGCACCAAAAGGTAGGTTGCACGATACAACATTTTACAGTCTCGAGGACAGATAATGTATACAAACTACCACATCTAAACAGAGCTACCCACCTTCGACTCCTAGCTAGAGCTTGTTCCAATTCATTGTCTTCTTCTTCGAGGGGGACTGAGTATAGCTCCTTCTCACTTACTACACCCTTCTTACCATTCGACTTCTTTAGAGGTTCTGGCTGTTCGTCGTCTGTAAGGGGTTTGGGGAGGGTATTGGAGAGAGAGGTTAGAGAGAGGGGTGTTGGAGAGGGGGTTAGGTTAGAGAGGGTTGGAAAATAATGTGGGGAGTTAGATGAACTTCTTGCTTCATGTCAACAGTCAGAAAATGAGTATTTGTATTGACTAAAAAGTAGTCACTAGTCAGTAACTCACCTATATCTATATCCATGTTTCCAGCCCCATCTGCCTCTCCCTTCACCACATCTCCTCCCTCCTCTCTAGCCCGTCTCCTGGAGTCCCTAGACCCATGATCCTTCCCCTCTCCACCCGCACCCATCACAACCAACTCATCAGCTTCCAAATCCTTTGCCTTCCTTATCTTCCTCTTCCTCTTTCTCGGTTTTTTAAAACTCGCAACCTCATCATGAGTGTAGTACTCTTGGGCAGTTTTCACAAAGTTATCCATAGCAAGACTGATGTTTTTCGGTTTTAATCCCTCCTGCATTTTCCGTTGGATCACCTCCCCACTATGTACATCGGACAGTTTAAACGTCTTTTTCCTCTCTCCCTCTATCACTTCGTCATATTTGGAGAGCATTGATTTTCCAGTTCTTGGATTTCCTTCATCATCGAATTCATCTTCATAAGGATTGTAACCAGGTTTACTTTTCTTATTCTCGTTACTCTTCGCCACTCTCTCATTATCTGCTATGTTCACATTCTCTAACACCTCCCCCTCATCTCCTTCCTCATCTAACACTCCCCTGTCTTGTAGTGTCAGAATGGTAATAGTACCCTCTTTAAAACTATCCACACCGTGAGATACTGTGAGATCCTTTAGATCTTGTGGAGTGTAGTTCTTCCCCCGGATCTCCTCCCTCGATACCAGATCACCAACTCCAAATTCATCATCCATACTGTCCAACATCTTGTTTTGTGCCTCTGCTGCTGCCTTTTTAGTTGCTAGATCCCTGTTTCTCTGGATCCACGCCATTGTGTCGGTTAGGTCAGATGAAGAGGATCCTAGAGATTTGACCCTGCTCATCTGCTCTTTAATCCTCCTCTTCTCCTTCAACACTTTCATCTTCTCTGCAAGTTTCTGGGTTTCTACAATCTGCCTCATATTCTTGGCAGGGACATGCACATCACCACATGGCTTATCCCCCACGTCAAGAGGTTTGAGTCCCAACTTTTCCCTGAGTTTATTGGTTTCCTCAACACTAAGAGAAATTACATTCTTGTCCTCTTCTGCTGGTTTCGAGGGTTCTGGCTCATCCATCTGTAGGGGCTTTAGACCGAGTTTAGCTCTCACTGCATTAGTTTCAGATACACTCAGGGAGGCCTTTTCCAAGTTGGATGATCCCTCACCTCCCTCCTCTCCCCCTGAATAACTGTCCCTGTGTCTCCTTTTACTCTTCCTCTCCTCTCTATCTGACCTATCATGTTTGTGTTTCTTCTTCTTGGAGTCTGATTTCTTCTCCTTCTTTCTCTTCTCCGAGCCCATGACGTGCTAGATAGGATAGGTTAGTAACAGTTATTAGATCTAGCAGGGTATCAGGGAACCCATAGGGCTAACTGCTAGAGCAAGATGGGCTTATACTAAATATCAAATATTGGATTTAGCAGGGAGCTGTATCAGGGTGCCTTTCATTGGCCAGTTCGATAAGTTAAGTAGTATAACAGACAATAAAACTAGTAGCTAGTTGCTGCACTCGGCTAAACGCAGTTACAATTACTAGTTACTAGGAGCAGGAAGTTGTCGCCTGAGATTTTAATGAGAAAATGGGGCAGGGAAGAGAGGGAAATGGGGGAGGGAGATAGAAAGAGAGTGACAAAGAGAGTGAGAATGAGAGTGAGAAAGAGAGGGAGCTGGGAGAGAATAATAAAATGGATGACTAAAGAATTGGGGTGCATTTCTTTCCTTACTACCTCGCTTATGAGTATTTAATACTTTATTAGACTGCCACTTTGATAGCATTGCTGTAAGTTTCCGAATATAAGTTGTGATGATATAAAAAACCTAACTTCTATTACTCAAGTATTGACACTCGTGAGTGATAATCATGAGATTCCCATGATAGGAATTGAGAATTGAGAATTGAGAAGCGAGGTGTCGACTAGCAGCTGCGTTCACAGCTATTACACGTGATACATTGCAAAGTGAAAAAACGTGATTTATCTATCAATTGTTCGGATTTAAGTGGTAACAGTCTTACAGATGACAGTTGGCTAATTCTCAGACTCATTAATGCCATGAGGTGAGTCACTAGACCGCTCAAATAGTCAAAATGTTCTGTATATTATCTCAGTAGTATCGAAGGATCTTTTGTGTGCCAATTGTAAGCCTCTTCTCACAACGAAGTAAAACTCTTCTCCATTGTCTTCCTGATCTGCTATAGTTTGTACACCACAAAATCATACTGTTGCAAATCCTCGCCAATTTTGTAGATTGATATAGCACTATTGATAGTACTATCTGTCCCGTAATCCAGAACAGAATAACAATTGTTTATTTTAAACTGCAACAGTAACGATTCCCTCCCCCACTCCTTTTCAGAATGACCACTACAGCTGTAACTGAAAGGGAGCCTCTGGTTGGAGATACTCACATCTCCAAAACAAAATGGTTTATCCTCTCTATTCTCTCTGTCCTCCTTGGTATTGTCCAGACCTCTCCCATGGCAATTCTGGTTCCTGAATCTATTTCCAAAGGTCTATCTGATTTCCAAGCGACAATAATACTGGTAGCGTGGCCCTTTTCTTCATTGATTGCACTAATAATCCAGCCGCTGATAACCCAACTAGATAGACGGTACATTGCCCAGCGTGTTATAGCGTGTACCGGGTGTGCCGCATTCTGCCTCTTCTACCCCGGTGAGATGTACCCCAAACTGTTCATCTGGTGTGCTGTAACGTCACGATTGCTGGCAGGTTGCTCCCTCTTCCTACTCAAGAATGATGTGGTTGTGATTATCACCGAGGTGTTGGCGGGAAATGTAGCTAAAGCAGCGTCCACGTGGGAGGTATGTTATAGTACAGGACAGGCAATAGGTGCTTATACCGGTGCTATAATAGCACTAAATATTGGGTTTACCAATACCATGATACTGGCAGGACTGGCCTTCTTCGTGATAGGATTTGCAGTACAGCTCCTGTGGGACAAGACTAGTAATAGAGAAGTAATAAAGAAGACCACAACACGAGAAGTGTACAGGCTGCACTTTACCCCTCCCCTCCTTGTATTTGGATGGTCTGTCAATATGACAATAGGGGGATGTATGGTGTTTGTGTATGGCATGTTGTCATATTACTACAGTGAGGAGTATGGTGTCAGCCTTGATAGTACCTCTCTTGTTCTGGGTATGGGCAGTGTGGTGTACAGTATAGCTGCATTTCTGGTTGGGGTGGTTAACAGCAAGGGAGAGAGGATGACCCTGCCTGGTTTAGTAGTGGGGCTGATAGGTGCAGCTATCTCCCTGGTATTCCTGGGTCCCTCCATTCCTCTCAAGAAGGGTTTCCCAATATCCGTTATCTCTTTCAATACCCTCCTAGTGTTCAGTGCCCTGATTCAACTGAACTCTATCACTATATCAGCCCAGAGTCTAACTACAATCACCACTACCGAACTAGCCATGTCAATCACAATGAATGTAGCGTGTGTGTCCTACAATGTGGGTGCCATTATTGACCCCCTACTAGCGGCCTGGTTTACTGACTATCTTCCTGAGAGGCAGGTATTTGCACTGGGAACCCCTGTCTTTGTAGCTCTTGCTGTGACTGTCGTGCTGGCATTCTACATGTCGGGTAGAGGTAACTATGGTAACATAGAGCAGCAGGATGATGATGATGATGAGAAACAATCGTAGTGTGTACCTTGTTCCGTGTGTTTAGTTTTGTAGTTCATCTAGTGTAGTGAATTCATCTTATTTTTAAAGAAATTACACAGTTTTTAATTCCGATAACAACACTCACGATGACCTTTGGAAATGCAAATATTTCTCTCACACTCTCCCTTGGTATTAAGCACTCCATCAGGGAATTAAATCATCACCCGGTGAGCTAGACAGGTGTGTTTCTGTGTCGGGAACTAGCATACAGTGGATCAATGATGTGTCTCCGAACCAACAGAAATTATTGCATACAGGTGTGGCACGAGGACATGTGTTACCATGACAACGCAGAGTTACCTACCCTTACAAAACAATTATCGACAATTATCGACAACTTAACTTTGTTTTACTTTCTTATTCTTATAAAGCTACCTGTTATCTGGAAATTCCAAGGACCGATTGAGTGTTGTTAGTCGCAGTGATTATTCTTTAGTAGTCTCCTTCCAGCAGTATCAAACTTATCTCGCCTCTTCAGTCTTGTCCAGATCATAGTTCAGCAAACCACATACTTCCCAACACCCTTTGATTCTCTAAAACAATAATTCCGAGCGGCTCTCTCTCATCTAAGTTTAGAATAGAAAAGCGATGATTCTTAACTTTCTTAAAACTCTCTACATGTGGCCTATTCTTGATTCCCTATCACATACATTTTATTCCTGCTAGCTGATCTCTCTATTTCTCTAGTTCCTTCCATCCCCCACTAGTTCCTCTAGAAACATCAGATCACTTTTTTAAGCTCTTCTCTTTATCATGTTCCCTTATAGCTCTTATAGACTATGATTATCATAATTGTTCTATCCCCGAACCTGCCTTGTCTAACTGAAAATACTGTTCATAATCTGGAGTTACTATTTTAATATTCAAATACATAGCTAGTTTTCTAGAAAATAATATTACTAAGGTTTTATTCATAGCTCTGTTTTCATACAATCCTACAGCTTGTTATTAGACGGATATACGAACAAAGTTGTACTAATTGTATAACATGTTATACTAATCACTTTGACTTTACTAGACCAGCAACGTTGGCAGGACATCCCTACTCTAGATGGCAAAGTTCAGTGAAGGTGGATTTTCACACCCAGACTTTGTTCTGTTTTGTTTTTTCCTGATCCAGCCACTAATATCAATACCCTTGAACTCTCTGGTTCTCCGACACAACTTCTACAAACCTCCCTCTATCTCCCGATATCTCTACCTCATCCTATACACCATTGATATAGTTGCAGGCCCCTACCTGGTTTACCCAGCCCTCGAGACTCTGTGGATATCAGAGGACCCAATTTGTAACAACACATCAGGCATTGCCAACCTTACAAACAGTTTCATTCCCAGGGCAGTTTACGCAACGGTAGGCGTAGGTCTCCAAAATGGGGCCATGATGATTACTGGTCTCTTCATGGTCGTCCGATATTTTCAAATTAAATTCCCACTGCGACAAGTATCTAAGAAAGCTGTTAGGGCGTTTCTTTTCACTGGGTTTCTTTTTCCAGTAGCATTTCAAGGAACTTTTCTGGCGGCCCGATGGCCTGATTCCGGTATGTTTGTTTGTGGCTACCGGCTGGTTATACCTAACCCCAGTTGGTCGGATAATTACATTGTAAAAGTTCTTCCCGGCATAGTTACTATGGTTCCAGCTCTGTGTTTCCAAGTCGTAGGACAGATCGCAACACTCTGCACTCTAATCTTCCTAATAGACCTACACTAAGCCCCCAATATCAATGGAAATTCCAACAGAAGAACATTCCGAGGGACGGTTAAGATCATTCTACTCAATACTTGGAGTTTGGTGAATCTCACCATGAGTTTATACACTGTCATTCACCTGCTAAACATAGAGGATCGCATAAAAAAGTTCTTGAGAAATGAAATCGATCAGAACTCAGCGACTTTCGTCATTAAGTTTTTCCTACAGTTTTGTCTTCCTTTGTCCTCGTCCATATTCGATCCTCTGGTATATCTATTACTAACGAGGGAAGTAAGGATACTCCCCTTAGTTGGACAAAACATTGCGAGATCAACTACCTAATACATGCGTCAAAATAATACTTTTACAAGGCAGACAAATTATTGGGTATATTTGATGTTCATAGACAACCTTACGAACAAGTTCAAAGCTACAGAATATTTTGGTAAAGAATTATACAGTTGATAGAATGTAGTTGATAGTTCCTTGCCGAATGAGTAATGGCTAGCTTGAAGCTGATAGCTACGTCATGCCGTGTGATCTCGATAGTCTGCTACAAATAATTTTAACGTTGCTGTTAACTATTTATTGAGACTGACCACAGAGGAAGTCTACAAGTGTAGAACCGAATTCACAATGTCAATTTTATGCCAGAGCGAGGTCGAGATGTCAAAACCAATCACTTTCGGGGTTTGGTCCGGCTCAAAGAAATTATACAGGCGACTTGTAATAGTTTAATTGTATAAATAGAAAGTTAGTCTGTGTATCACCGCTTTTTATGGCCTTTTACTTTAAAAACAGGGTTCGTCTTTACGGAGAAAGATCAAAGAAGCGAAAACAAATTTAACAACTGCGAGGTTTTTTTAACGCTTTAAAATTTCGGGACCTCTTCAGATTTTCGCGCGCGCGGCGCTAAATATTATCAAGCGCGGCGCAAAAAATAATTGCGCGCAATAAAACAGCCCTCTCTAGCGCTGGCAAGTTCTGCAGAGCTCTAGCCACCGCCAATTTACAATTTATTTGAGAATTGAAAAACACGACTCAGTTATTATATTGGAATTGGTAATAAATTGACCTGTTGAACCATGACCAGAACTTGTTTCAGTCTGGCGGCGGCAACCCGATCTGATTTTGTCAAGAATCAAAACAGGGTCTGGCGCTGACTGACAGAACAAAGTGCCGATGAAGGAGCAACGCAAACATTAACAAATAGCACACATGGAGTAGTGAGTACACGAACTCCTAAAAGCTAGACTCTAGCCTAGCTAGTACACTCTACAGTTGTTGAGTAAGGGGGAGGTTACTCAACAACTCTACAGCTACTCATTTCTTTTCGCTAGTACAATCTTATTGTCTCTTTTGGTTTGTCTTTCAATTTCGGGAGTGTGTATCAAAATCATAGAAATCTATACACCATCTCCATCATATCAAACTAATTAAAATGAGTCTCTCTAGGACCCTCTCATGAGGAGGTCAGGCTGCTAATAGAAAAGCTGCTAAATTTAGGTCGCACCACAGTTCCACTGGGAGGTGGGGGTGTCAGGCTCACAGCCGATACCCTAGTTGGTGAACCAGCTGATGGAGATGAGGTAGGAGGAGAGGAGGGAATGGAGCGGATAATGGGCGGAGAGAGCAGGTTAGCAGCTGTTAGAATCTGCACTGGGGACCGGTGAGGAGGGGAGGGTAGTGGGGCCGGCAGGATAGGTCG
>AVPN01001369.1:0-12980 GCA_000695325.1 Pleurobrachia bachei | reverse complement strand
CGCACCATTGCGACGCGCATTGCGACGCGCATTTTGGTTTTGCGACGCGCATGTGCGCGTCGCAATGACAAATGCGCGTCGCAAAACCAAAATGCGTGTCGCAAAACGAAAATGCGCGTCGCAATGCGCGTCGCAATGGTGCGCGTCTCAACACAGTGTCTGGCCTCCATACATTTATAGACCCAGAGGCAGATTTTGAAAACGATTCTTTGCTCGACCGGAAGAAAATGGAGTTTCCTCCTCATTTCGGTAACTCCTCGCCTTCCTTTAGATCCATAGATAAATCTAGTCGCACTGTTTTGCACTTTTTGTAGTCGTTGCAAATCCCGTTTTGGAAGTCCTACAAGTAGTCCATTTCCAAAATCAAGCCTTGAGTGAACAAGTTGATGCACAAGTTGAGTCTTCAGTTGTACAGAGAGTCCTTTCCTGATCCTCCATAGATTTGCTAGCTGGCTCCAACACGACTGGATAACTCGGGACACATGGGATGACATGGAGAAGGTTTGGTCAAACCAGACACCTAAATTGCGAGCTTCTGTGGATGGCTCAGTCGGGGTTTTGTCACTCTTTTGCAGGAAGATCGATGTCGGATTAGGTGACTTGTCTGCTTTGTTGTTGATCACGACAATTTCGGTTTTATCTGCATTTAGCTTTAGATAGTTAGCTTTCATCCACCATTTGATGTGTTGAAGGCAATCTTGGATTTTCTCAAAAATGATGTCCTTATTGGCTGGGTCAAAGCTGATATACAATTGGGTATCGTCTGCATACATGTGCACGTGTAGCCCATAAATGCCTGCAATGTCTTGAATTTCTCGGGTATACATAATAAAGAGGATGGGACCCCCGATTGATCCTTGAGGAACACCTATCTCGCTTTCGATCGAAGGAGAAATTTCATCTCCTATACAAACCGAAGACGTTCTTCCAGTCAAGTAGGATTTGAACCACTCTAAAGCCGTCAGCTTGATGCCATAGTAATTATACAACTTGTCTAACAGGGTGGCATGCTTGACAGTATCGAATGCTGCGCTTAAATCAAGCAACAGTAGGACCACTTTTGATTTGCTATCCATCAACAAAAGGATGTCATTGAAGATTTTAAGTGTCGCTGTCTCACAGGAATGATAATTCCGGTAGGCCGATTGCTTGGTGGGTAAGAGCTTGTTTGCTTCGAGGTATTCAATCAGTTGTAATGAAGCACATTTTTCAACAACTTTTGAAATAAAGCTAAGGTTGCTTATCGGCCTATAACTGTTTAGTACCTCAGAATCCAGATCCTTGCCTTTAAACGACGGACGGATGATGGCTTCTTTGAAGTCTTTTGGAAAAACACCTTTTGTTAGACTGTCATTTACGATCCGTGATAACACAGGTATAAGCTCAGGAAGTGCGTCATTTACCATGCTGGAAGGCATTGGATCCAGAGAACAATGCTTCTTGTTCATATCTCGAATAGTTTTGGCCAGTTCCTCATCGGTCACAGGCCTGAACTTAGTAAATGATGATTTACAGGTTATTGGTTCAGGTTGTGTTGTTGGGGCTGGAACATCCTCAGCCTCAATTACAGAGTATATTTTTGTCACTTTATCTTTGAAGAACTCGTTAAATTTTGTTGCAAGTGGAGTTGCTTCCTTTTTTGATGGCAGTGTTGAAGGTCTCTTTTCTTTTCCAAGCAAACTATTGACCACTCTGTGTGTAGATTTCGGATTTCCTTTTTCACGTTCTAGTTTTTTACTGACAAAACTAGCTTTGGCATTACCAAGAACTTTGGATGCGAACTTGCTGGTGCTTTTCCAACAGTGGTATTTTGGAGCAAGTTTCTTAGGATTTGTCTTCTTTAGACGAGCACGTCTCCAGCGTCGTTCGGCTCCTCTACGTATTCGACGAGCATTTTGGCATGCAGGTGTTCTTATCCATTGGGGTTGGTCTGGGTGCTTTATTCTCTTTTCTTCTTCAGGGGCAACTTTGTCAGTGATGGACTGAAGGGTTGTGTTGTATAGACGAACACATTCCTCCGGGTCGGTTGGGAGCGTCTCAGCAAGTTTGGAGTTTCCAATGAGTTCACGGAGATTCTCTGGGTCAACTTCTTTGAAATTTCTGCATTTCATTAATACTTCATCGTCCTTCTTCTTTAGTGGTATTCCTGCTGTGCACGTTACTAGATAGTGGTCTGGGGCAGGAGGCACAGGGTATGAATCTATCTCAGTTACATCGATTCCATCTGGCATTCCATGAAACAAAAGTGGAATATGCTCTTCATTGATTTCATCAAGTTTGTTGCTGCAGAACGGGGCACCGATGGTGTCAGAGATTGGAGCAGTATCCTGGGTAAGGATAAGATCTAGTGTGCCTCCTTTGATGTGGGTCGGTCCAGTTATTTTATTGCTCCAACCAAACTGGTTCAGAAGGTCATTGAATTTCCGAGTTTGGGGATCCAGGTTGTCCTCAACATGAATATTGAAGTCTCCGCAAATTAGGCAGCGCTCTTTCCTCTCTGCTAATTTCAGGAACAAATCCTCTAGTTCGGCAAGAAACGCAGTAAACTGGCCTGAGGTACCAGGCCGGTACACGACAACTATCCTGGTATTAGTAGGTTCTTTGAGGAGAACCTCAAGGCATTCGAACTGCTTAAACTTGTGACAATACTTACTTGTTTTAGTCCTCCTTCTGGTAACTAATGCTACACCACCTCCTCTACCTACACGTGGATGTGATACTATGTTGAAACCTGCTTCTTTGAAAAGAGCACAGAGAGCACCATCGTCCTTTTTCATCCATGTTTCAGTGAGTGCGAAAAGATCCAAGTCTTCATCTACAGCAAGTTCTAGGATGTCAATCGCTTTATTCCTCAGTGAAAAGCAGTTCAGGAGACCAAACCTCAGCCTTCTGGACACGGTTAGTTTTTTGACAGGTACTGGAGACGGATGGGGCATTGTGGATCAGCTGCGTTGTGAGTATGAGCAAATGATTGAATGGATGGGTTACGTGATTTAGTACAATTAGAACATTTAAAGGCAGACCAATTTTTCTTGTTATGGCATTCTCTGGCTGAGTGCTTCTCAGAACAACGGAAGCATGTTGGATCCTTCGCCTTACAATCAATCGCATAATGGCCGAAACTTTGAAAAAAAGGATAAAAATGCGATATAGTATAAAAAAGAAAGGATAGATAATTGTAATAATAATATTGTTAACTAGTAAGAATCGGGGTGGAGTCGGGTGGAGTCATGTTTGAGATAGTGTGAGGGAAGTGAAATAAGTTGAAAATGAAAAGGAGTGGATGAAGTGGAAAGGCAGTTATTAGGGTTGGACAATATCAATACAAAAAAGTAAAGACAGCTGGGTAGCTTGAGTCAGATTGAATAATACAGATTACCATTGATTAAAATTAATAAGTTAATTGGGTGATTAAAAATAATAAATTAGTGGATTAAGAATATTTTTATAATAAATAAATTAGAATATATATGTTGTAGCAAAATAAAGTGAGGTGCTGTGATTAGATTGTGAGTGTGGGCTTGCCTTTAAGGATCTTGTCTTGTCTTGTCTTTTCTTTAGTTAGTCAACTCAGGACCTGTGGACAAAGATTAATATTATGGGCAGGATGGGTTTAAAATCTTGGCCTTCGCTTTTCGCGGTTGAGTCGCTTTGTTAGTACCACTGCTACTATCTGGATAAGCGATGGCGAAAAGATGAGTTTTCAACATTTGTTTGAAAGTTTCAAGAGATGATACTTCTCTTAGGCTTTTAGGTAGTTTGTTCCAAATCTTAGGTCCGCATACACTGAACGCCTTCTGAGTGTTAAGATATTTGGTATCATGGCGTTTTTCCACTAGGGTTAGATCATCATCAAGACGAACTTTTCTGGTCTTCGGCTGTCTGCGTACTATCATTTCTGAGAGATACTCAGGCACAAGTCCATGTATACATTTATAGACCAAGAGGCAGATTTTGAAAACGATTCTTTGCTCGACCGGAAGAAAATGGAGTTTCCTCCTCATTTCGGTAACTCCTCGCCTTCCTTTAGATCCATAGATAAATCTAGTCGCACTGTTTTGCACTTTTTGTAGTCGTTGCAAATCCCGTTTTGGGAGTCCCACAAGCAGTCCATTTCCAAAATCAAGCCTTGAGTGAACAAGTTGGTGCACAAGTTGAGTCTTTAGCTGTACAGAGAGTCCTTTCCTGATCCTCCATAGATTTGCTAGCTGGCTCCAACACGACTGGATAACTCGGGACACGTGGGATGACATTGAGAAGGTTTGGTCAAACCAGACACCTAAATTGCGAGCTTCTGTGGATGGCTCAGTCGGGGTTTTGTCACTCTTTTGCAGGAAGATCGATGTCGGGTTAGGTGACTTGTCTGCTTTATTGTTGATTACAACAATTTCGGTTTTATCTGCATTTAGCTTTAGATAGTTAGCTTTCATCCACCATTTGATGTGTTGAAGGCAATCTTGGATTTTCTCAAAAAGGATGTCCTTATTGGCTGGATCAAAGCTGATATACAATTGGGTATCGTCTGCATACATGTGCACGTGTAGCCCATAAATGCCTGCAATGTCTTGAATTTCTCGGGTATACATAATAAAGAGGATGGGACCCAAGATTGATCCTTGAGGAACACCTATCTCGATTTCGATCGAAGGAGAAATTTCATCTCCTATACAAACCGAAGACGTTCTTCCAGTCAAGTAGGATTTGAACCACTCTAAAGCCGTCTGCTTGATGCCATAGTAATTATACAGCTTGTCTAACAGGGTGGTATGCTTAACAGTATCGAATGCTGCGCTTAAGTCAAGCAACAGTAGAATCACTTTTGATTTGCTATCCGTCAGCAGAAGGATGTCATTGAAGATCTTAAGTGTCGCTGTCTCACAGGAATGATACTTCCGGTAGGCCGATTGCTTGGTGGGTAAGAGCTTGTTTGCTTCGAGGTATTCAATCAGTTGTAATGAAGCACATTTTTCAACAACTTTTGAAATAAAGCTAAGGTTGCTTATCGGCCTATAACTGTTTAGTTCCTCAGAATCCAGATCCTTACCTTTAAACGACGGACGTATAATGGCTTCTTTGAAGTCTTTTGGAAAAACACCTTTTGTTAGACTGTCATTAACAATCCGTGATAACACAGGTATAAGCTCAGGAAGTGCGTCATTTACCATGCTGGAAGGCATTGGATCCAGAGAACAATGCTTCTTGTTCATATCTCGAATAGTTTTGGCCAGTTCCTCATCGGTCACAGGCCTGAACTTAGTAAATGATGATTTACAGGTTATTGGTTCAGGTTGTGTTGTTGGGGTTGGAACATCCTCAGCCTCAATCACAGAGTATATTTTTGTGACTTTAGCTTTAAAGAACTCGTTAAATTTGGTTGCAAGTGGAGTTGCTTCCTTTTTTGATGGCAGTGTTGAAGGTCTCTTTTCTTTTCCAAGCAAACTATTGACCACTCTGTGTGTAGATTTCGGATTTCCTTTTTCACGTTCTAGTTTTTTACTGACAAAACTAGCTTTGGCATTACCAAGAACTTTGGATGCGAACTTGCTGGTGCTTTTCCAACAGTGGTATTTTGGAGCAAGTTTCTTAGGGTTCGTCTTCTTTAGGCGAGCACGTCTCCAGCGTCGTTCGGCTCCTCTACGTATTCGACGAGCATTTTGGCATGCAGGTGTTCTTATCCATTGGGGTTGGTCTGGGTGCTTTATTCTCTTTTCTTCTTCAGGGGCAACTTTGTCAGTGATGGACTGAAGGGTTGTGTTGTATAGACGAACACATTCCTCCGGGTCGGTTGGGAGCGTCTCAGCAAGTTTGGAGTTTCCAATGAGTTCACGGAGATTCTCTGGGTCAACTTCTTTGAAATTTCTGCATTTCATTAATACTTCATCGTCCTTCTTCTTTAGTGGTATTCCTGCTGTGCACGTTACTAGATAGTGGTCTGGGGCAGGAGGCACAGGGTATGAATCTATCTCAGTTACATCGATTCCATCTGGCATTCCATGAAACAAAAGTGGAATATGCTCTTCATTGATTTCATCAAGTTTGTTGCTGCAGAACGGGGCACCGCTGGTGTCAGAGATTGGAGCAGTATCCTGGGTAAGGATAAGATCTAGTGTGCCTCCTTTGATGTGGGTCGGTCCAGTTACTTTATTTCTCCAACCAAACTGGTTCAGAAGGTCATTGAATTTTCGAGTTTGGGGATCCAGGTTGTCCTCAACATGAATATTGAAGTCTCCGCAAATTAGGCAGCGCTCTTTCCTCTCTGCTAATTTCAGGAACAAATCCTCTCGTTCGTCAAGAAACGCAGTAAACTGGCCTGAGGTACCAGGCCGGTACACGACAACTATCCTGGTATTAGTAGGTTCTTTGAGGAGAACCTCAAGGCATTCGAACTGCTTAAACTTGTGACAATACTTACTTGTTTTAGTCCTCCTTCTGGTAACTAATGCTACACCACCTCCTCTACCTACACGTGGATGTGATACTATGTTGAAACCTGCTTCTTTGAAAAGAGCACAGAGAGCACCATCGTCCTTTTTCATCCATGTTTCAGTGAGTGCGAAAATATCCAAGTCTTCATCTACAGCAAGTTCTAGGATGTCAATCGCTTTATTCCTCAGTGAAAAGCAATTCAGGAGACCAAACCTCAGCCTTCTGGACACGGTTAGTTTTTTGACAGGTACTGGAGACGGATGGGGCATTGTGGGTCAGCTGCGTTGTGAGTATGAGCAAATGATTGAATGGATGGGTTACGTGATTTAGTACAATTAGAACATTTAAAGGCAGACCAATTTTTCTTGTTATGGCATTCTCTGGCTGAGTGCTTCTCAGAACAACGGAAGCATGTTGGATCCTTCGCTTTACAATCAATCGCATAATGGCCGAAACTTTGACACTGAAAACATTGTTTTACAAATACTCGCTCTTCTACATAACAGTTATAATTGCCAACATGAATAGTACCACTACTAAGAATCAGATCACCGACAGGTTTGCTGACCTTCAACCCAATAGTGGCTTCATTCTCATTTCGACTGTACCTCTGAAACGACACAACAGACATCTTCTCTCCTCTATCCAACAATTCAGCAACTCTCGGGTTAAGCTCATAAATAGAATCTAGAATCATTGTATCCGTCTCATCTCTATCAGTAATATGCTTAGCAATAAAAGAAACGTCAGCACCTCGAATAGATAGTTTAGGCTCATGTACAAATTTTTTCATATCAACATTCACATTTTGAGAAGCTACTTTCGTCACCGCCTTGTCCATATCTTCTGCATTCCTAAACCAATACTGAACTGAGCCATCTTTTTTGTTCCTCTTGTATTCAGTAGGGATCTTTGCCATAACACCATTTGCATTGTTTATCTCTTCGGCTTCGCCTGATATTACCAGTCGTGCATTGCCCAGGTGGGCTTCGGAGTAAGGCACGGCAAGCAGTAGAATCACTTTTGATTTGCTATCCGTCAGCAGAAGGATGTCATTGAAGATCTTAAGTGTCGCTGTCTCACAGGAATGATACTTCCGGTAGGCCGATTGCTTGGTGGGTAAGAGCTTGTTTGCTTCGAGGTATTCAATCAGTTGTAATGAAGCACATTTTTCAACAACTTTTGAAATAAAGCTAAGGTTGCTTATCGGCCTATAACTGTTTAGTTCCTCAGAATCCAGATCCTTACCTTTAAACGACGGACGTATAATGGCTTCTTTGAAGTCTTTTGGAAAAACACCTTTTGTTAGACTGTCATTAACAATCCGTGATAACACAGGTATAAGCTCAGGAAGTGCGTCATTTACCATGCTGGAAGGCATTGGATCCAGAGAACAATGCTTCTTGTTCATATCTCGAATAGTTTTGGCCAGTTCCTCATCGGTCACAGGCCTGAACTTAGTAAATGATGATTTACAGGTTATTGGTTCAGGTTGTGTTGTTGGGGTTGGAACATCCTCAGCCTCAATCACAGAGTATATTTTTGTGACTTTAGCTTTAAAGAACTCGTTAAATTTGGTTGCAAGTGGAGTTGCTTCCTTTTTTGATGGCAGTGTTGAAGGTCTCTTTTCTTTTCCAAGCAAACTATTGACCACTCTGTGTGTAGATTTCGGATTTCCTTTTTCACGTTCTAGTTTTTTACTGACAAAACTAGCTTTGGCATTACCAAGAACTTTGGATGCGAACTTGCTGGTGCTTTTCCAACAGTGGTATTTTGGAGCAAGTTTCTTAGGGTTCGTCTTCTTTAGGCGAGCACGTCTCCAGCGTCGTTCGGCTCCTCTACGTATTCGACGAGCATTTTGGCATGCAGGTGTTCTTATCCATTGGGGTTGGTCTGGGTGCTTTATTCTCTTTTCTTCTTCAGGGGCAACTTTGTCAGTGATGGACTGAAGGGTTGTGTTGTATAGACGAACACATTCCTCCGGGTCGGTTGGGAGCGTCTCAGCAAGTTTGGAGTTTCCAATGAGTTCACGGAGATTCTCTGGGTCAACTTCTTTGAAATTTCTGCATTTCATTAATACTTCATCGTCCTTCTTCTTTAGTGGTATTCCTGCTGTGCACGTTACTAGATAGTGGTCTGGGGCAGGAGGCACAGGGTATGAATCTATCTCAGTTACATCGATTCCATCTGGCATTCCATGAAACAAAAGTGGAATATGCTCTTCATTGATTTCATCAAGTTTGTTGCTGCAGAACGGGGCACCGCTGGTGTCAGAGATTGGAGCAGTATCCTGGGTAAGGATAAGATCTAGTGTGCCTCCTTTGATGTGGGTCGGTCCAGTTACTTTATTTCTCCAACCAAACTGGTTCAGAAGGTCATTGAATTTTCGAGTTTGGGGATCCAGGTTGTCCTCAACATGAATATTGAAGTCTCCGCAAATTAGGCAGCGCTCTTTCCTCTCTGCTAATTTCAGGAACAAATCCTCTCGTTCGTCAAGAAACGCAGTAAACTGGCCTGAGGTACCAGGCCGATATACGACAACTATCCTGGTATTAGTAGGTTCTTTGAGGAGAACCTCAAGGCATTCGAACTGCTTAAACTTGTGACAATACTTACTTGTTTTAGTCCTCCTTCTGGTAACTAATGCTACACCACCTCCTCTACCTACACGTGGATGTGATACTATGTTGAAACCTGCTTCTTTGAAAAGAGCACAGAGAGCACCATCGTCCTTTTTCATCCATGTTTCAGTGAGTGCGAAGATATCCAGGTCTTCATCTACAGCAAGTTCTAGGATGTCAATCGCTTTATTCCTCAGTGAAAAGCAGTTCAGGAGACCAAACCTCAGCCTTCTGGACACGGTTAGTTTTTTGACAGGTACTGGAGACGGATGGGGCATTGTGGATCAGCTGCGTTGTGAGTATGAGCAAATGATTGAATGGATGGGTTACGTGATTTAGTACAATTAGAACATTTAAAGGCAGACCAATTTTTCTTGTTATGGCATTCTCTGGCTGAGTGCTTCTCAGAACAACGGAAGCATGTTGGATCCTTCGCCTTACAATCAATCGCATAATGGCCGAAACTTTGACAGTTAAAACATTGCTTTACAAATACTCGCTCTTCTACATAACAGTTATAATTGCCAACATGAATAAAACCACTGCTGAGAATCAGATCACCAACAGGTTTGCTGACCTTCAACCCAATAGTGGCTTCATTCTCATTTCGACTGTACCTCTGAAACGATACAACAGACATCTTCTCTCCTCTATCCAATAATTCAGCAACTCTCGGGTTTAGCTCATAAATAGAATCTAGTATCATTGTGTCTGTCTCATCTCTGTCAGTAATATGCTTAGCAATAAAAGAAACATCAGCACCTCGAATAGATAGTTTAGGCTCATGTACAAATTTTTCCATATCAACTTTCACATTTTGAGAAGCTACTTTCTTCACCGCCTTGTCCATATCTTCTGCATTCCTAAACCAGTACTGGACTGAGCCATCTTTTTTGTTCCTTTTGTATTCCGTAGGGATCTTTGCCATAACACCATTTGCATTGTTAATATGTTCAGCTTCACCAGAAATTACCAGTCGTGCATTGCCCAGGCAAGGGGCACATTTGTTTGTCCATCAGCGGCTGCAATTGGCCCTATTTGTTTAGCAACTTGGGTAGACACCGTTGAGGTTATAACAGCAGCGATTTGTTCTTCAAATTTCCCCAGCATTGATTTCTCAAATGTAGCCAATTTATCATCAAGAATCCTCTGGGTTAAAGGGGAAGGCTCATCGTCGTCATTGTTGTTACAGGTAGGACAGAACCAAGCTAGACCCTCGTTCTGATTTATAAGGGCACACATTCTGTCATCATCTAGCATCTTGGAGCATGACTTGTTACGGCACGTTATTGTATTGTCTCCGGCGACTGTTGACGGGGCATTGGAGGACGCATCAGTATGGACCTCTACTAACTCTTTTGACAGTTTATACGCCTGTTTAAGGAGTTTAAGAAGGGCTGCACGGGATGGATTGTCCGCAGGGGGTTTGTTGGTGCCTTTCAGGATATAGGTTAGGAGCCCTTTTGCTTCTAGGTCATTCCCCAGGCTTATCAACTTATCACTCAGCTTCATCATCTGCTCCTTGTTTATCATGACTATCGATGTCGTCAAGGTTTTCGTGTTATCTGCCCTTCGGGGCGGTTACATGGCATTCATTCAAAACACCAAGATTTTAACGTTTCCACTGGGGGGAAATCACGTGCTAACAGTGGACTTCGGCGTAGGGCAAACGTTGGCATATACTAGAGTACAAAGACCTCAGAGTTGACTGTTGAGTGAGGGATAGAGCGCGTTTCAGAGCAAACGAGAAAAAACACGCGTTTCTTTTTAAAAAAGTTAATTTTTGAACTTGGCCAAAATCTGAATTTTGTATGCGCGGCTTCTATTCGAATTTTTACGCTGCAGGCGTGGCGCGCGAAGAACTTCGTATCGAGTGGTCGCGTTTTAAAAAAGTTGTTGTCGCCGGGTTTTTGTTTTGACTTTTGTTGAAGATTTTAACTTCTGGACGTCTGGGGCCAGACTCTGGGCTATCTTTCCAGTGGCGAAGACTCCAAACTATGCAGTTGACATTCACTGACGATGGTGTACACGTCGGTTTACCTTTGGCCTAGACGTGCACTACCAGACTGGAGCTGTCGGGCACCTTTTTTCAATTTCTTCTCCCACCACTGCGTTCAGATTTGGGTTTTTAGTATTTTCTCGTTTTAAAATCCGTAACCTTTTAAATCGTTGGTATTAAATCCGTAACCTTCGTTAGAATACGGATGTTATGACAACTGAAAAATCATCTAGACAAGGTCTTCCCTGGGGGCTTAACCCTGAGAAAATCACTCCCGGCTCAATGAAGGTGAGTAGACCGATTGACATGTGATTGTGTGTGTTCAAAGAGAAACTATTCACGATATTATATGTTTACTTTTATCTTTTAACTTTCAAGTTTTAATCTTCCAATTCCAACAGACGATATCAAAGGAAAAGCTGAAGGCATTCTCAGTTGGCAACATGAACAACATGAAGCAGAAAAGTTCGGTGCTACGGAAGAAAGAGGAGATCGAGGAGAAGAAAAGAGTGAGGGAACACTAAATTTGGAAATCTAAGATTACAGGATCGAGATTAACTCTCTTCTTTCCACTGAAATCTAAGATTACAAACATATATCTAAAGTCGGACACAAATTACAAAGTCGTATCTAAGTGGGTAGCTCTGGTATTATATTTACTGACATGTCCGATGTACTCAGCAAGAAGAACAAAAGCAGGCTCGAGTTTACGAGGAGTTTGTCCGGGAGTTTGAGCAAAATGCCCCCAAAGCCAAGACTTTTGTGAAGGGAGATGTCATTAACGCCGATTCAAGTTTGTATCTTAGTATTTAGTTATAGGGAGAGCTCTACGGATCATGGTCTTCTATATCTTGAAAGTTCTACTGAAGCGGTCCTATCATGGTTCTCTTTTAATCCACTCATTCTTGCCTAGTGTTTGAAATTTTAATGAATTTCATATTAATGAATTTCATATTAATTTCGTTCGACATTCTCCCTTCTTCTGCTCCCTGAAACACACATTCCCTATATCTAACACTCTCTACAGGTTCCTCGGATCGTGGGAAAGTTTATAATCCTGCGGGAATGAAGAGAATGGAAGAGTTAACGAACCAACGTACTGCTGCCGCTGCTGCCTCTCCAAAATCGGTATGTTGTATGTATTGTTTTTCTTAACAATTTTGGGGTCAATTAAGGAACTAATATAAGAATAAAAATAACATCTCTTAGAATGTTAAATTGTAGAATCGAATAACTAAATACAAGTCCCGAATGTATCCTTTTCTCAATCCTGTTCTTCTCTCAGAGCAAAAAGAAATCAAAAGAACCAGAAAAAAAGAAGAGCAATCTTGAGCTATTCAAAGAAGAACTCAAACAACAACAAGCAGAACGAGAGGAGCGACATCGGTTGAAAAAACTTGGCATCATTCCAATGACAGCCCCAGAAACAATATCAACATCACTACAAACAGCCCCTTCAATCAGGGATCAACTCCTGGACGACTCCCCCGATGACCCCCATTCAACTAACCTTTACGTGGGAAACCTGGCGATGCACATAAATGAGCAGGAGTTTTGTAGGTTGGTAATGAAATTCCCCCTCTGCGCTAGCTCAATTGCAATGCAATATATTAGGGCAATGCAATATATGACTTCGTAACCAATTTTGTAGGATATTTGGGGAGTTTGGTCCCTTGGCAAGTGTGAAGATAATGTGGCCTAGGAGTGAGGAGGAGAGGAGTAGGACGAGTAACTGTGGATTTGTGGCCTTCATGTGCAGGTGAATATTGTTGTCGTTATATTTTTAAATTGGTTCATTCATTTTCTTGGATTTTCTTGGGTTCCGATACGGAGAAGTTTTAAGGAGAGGTAACTGACCGAATCAGGAAATACTGGTCCCTGATAGGCTGATAACCAGTCGCGTGACCTAAATAACGAGTTCTGATTGGTTGTTT
>AVPN01001368.1:0-23560 GCA_000695325.1 Pleurobrachia bachei | reverse complement strand
TGATTGACATTTCAAATTATTGAGTTTACATAAAACACAGGGTCAGAATCCTCACACGCTCACACAAAATCACACAGGCGAAGAAACACATTCATGCATTGCACACACACTCCACACCAAGAAAAAAAACCGAACTAGTGTTACCATGGTAACCATTTTGGTAACCATAGTAACGATAGGTGCCGTTACCTTTGGTAGCATAGTTTCAGAGCCGCTGATGTGTTCCAACAAATGTTCTTGCTTTATCCAGTCGTCCCTCTGCTCCTTTTCCTCGGCCTGAGAGATAGTAAAAAGTATCAGTATTGATTCTAAATTAGTTCGTTGAGTAAAAGGGAAGGGTCCTCCACCCTTCCCCCTTACTCAAAAAAAATTAGTAGTTAGTGTTTATAAAACATACTATTTTATAAACAGGGATAACGTGGAACAGAACTGTAGACATACAGACAGACATAGATTGGTTGAGCAATTAATGTTTTACTACTCAAATAATTTCACACTTACCGGACCCTCGATTATCATAAAGACGTAAGTTCCCAGTAGGACGTAGACAATATTGGTCAGTAGAATGACTATGGAGTAACCCCACCCACTAGTCACCTTCTTACTGTTAAACAACATCTGACGGAGGGATATGGATGATTACATACATGTGTACATGCATATTACATAGGTAACAGCTGTACCCAACTAGAAACCTCAAACCTATATTTAATAGGTTTCTAGTTGGGTAAGTTAGGCAAGATAAGTTCAGTACCCTCCACGGGACATAACGGACAGAAACGAACAAATAACATTAACACACGGTAAAGACAAAAAAAAAGAAAAAAAAGACACATTTTTAACAGTACACACAGACAAGGTTCCAAAGAATATCAATTTTTGTCAGTTCTCTCTTTCAAGGTTTTTAATTACTCGTTTAGGGATTTGTAGGGTAGCCACTGCGTTCCGCCTCCGGAGAGTCTCTTGTTGTTTGTTGTACGCATTGTATGCGTTTATGTAGACAGACGTTCGAGAGTGGTGAACCATGTCTTATCCACTTTGTAGAAATAGTGTAAAGAAATGATGAAATAAATAAATAAAACAAGGATAAAAGTAATTGCTACAGCCTACACTGCAGCAAGGAAAATATATTATGTGTTTATAAGACTTACAAATTCTGCGATGTAAAACTTTGATTTACCGAGACAGATGTAGCCGAACAGGCTCCCTAAACGCAGTAAGATTGGAGATAAGTTGCGACATACAAGATTGGAGATGCTGAGAGATAGGATGATACATCTTGAATATGGCTCAGAGTAATAGGAGCAACTCATAATGAGGATAAAATATGATACAGGAAATTATCAGTGGCAGCAAATTATAGAAAGGATAACTATTATTTAGAATTAAAATTACCGGAATATCAAAAAGAAAGTCCAGTTACCATAACAATTGATCAATTTGGAATCTACGATTTAATTCTATGATCAATGTGGGCATTTGACATGCCAAAGTAGAGGAATTATCTATAATTCTTGAATAGTATAGTACTTACTATAGGTAATCTAATCGCTGTTCTCTGTCTAAATCTAGTTTAATAACTCTCATAATCACTAATAATTCATGATTGACATGTATATTAAAACCGTATTAATTTCTTATGAAACTACTTATAATGCCTAAAACTACCCGATCACATACGAGCTTAGTACTTAGTTATGAAGTTAATATATCACTAGCACTAGCAGTAGCAGTAATGAATATATGAAGTTCATTTAATGAATTACAACGGAGCTGATCTAACGACAGAAGATGAAACTACAACTTCAGTGTTCAAACAATTAACTATTGAAACACACCCAGTAAATTGATATCATGTGGTAGCGATAATTAAATATAGCAGCGCAGTGAATAGAAGTGTTTTATCGAAGTTGTTAACAGTGGTTAAGACAAGCAAATTGATCAATTGTCCAGCATCTTAACTGCAATGATTGGATATCGACAGTCTATAATACATGCAAGCTCTCTCTAAAATAGTGTCTCTCTCCCTAATAGGCCACTAAGTATCGCTTACCAAGACACATTATAAGTCACAGACTAGCTGCTCGAGACCCATGGATAGAAGGTTTCTATTTTTCAACCACACCTGCAGCTCGTTAAATCTTACGAATAGTAGCACTTATTTTATAGTGGCATCTACCACTTTGTTACACCAAATTCCTTACATGTTTCATGTTGTGCTACTAACGAACCAGACACACGTACGTTACTCTATGAACAAGCTATATGACCCCCCTAGACTCTCAACCACAACAGAAAGATCGAGTTCGCACGATTATTGTAATTGTGTGGTAACAGTTCGAGGCTCACTGACCACACTAAAGACACACACACGTCTAGAGCACGTGGTAGGGACGAGAAGCTGGAACCGGAACTGCACAGTCGGCATAGTTCAGCTAAACAGATTCAGCTTTCATTTCACACGTACGTGTGGGATCTGTGTATACATGAAGGTCGTTGCTGGGTACCTGATCTAAGCCCTGCTAATTGAACAAGGACATGGAAAGAAAGATCATTCTTCCAGCCTTCTGCAGCTCGAACTGGGTCATATACGGCTCTAAAACACCTCATTATATACAAAGCTCGAACTGCAGGAGGCTAGATAAAGATGATCATATCCTACAAAGTCACATGGAAGACAATTCATTCTCCCTCACCCTGCTCTATTTTAAACGCCATAAACTCATTTTCTCTTTTATGAAAATTTCATAGTTCATCTTCTCATAAAAAGGCCACAGTTGACATCTTCACGGCCATTGTTCCAGAATGCAGACAATAAAACAATGTGGAGAGAACAATAGTGCCAGAGTCATGAGTTGCAATCTGGAGGTACTCCAAAGTTTGTAATTTCTTTTCATTCCAAGCAGAGTTTTGAGTTAGGGCGAATTAGGAGAGTAACGTTTGCGAAGTGTAACCAATATAATTCTGATTTGCACATAAATTAGGAGACCTACATGATCTATAATTAGATCACTGATCAGTTGAATGGTTGGAGACTAAATATGCATTGCGCATGTACATTTCATATCTGAGGCACAAAACTATGACGGATGAATGACACTAACTAAGACAGTAAGAAGGAATATCAGATACGGCTCAAAAACACCTGATATATACAGCGCAAAAGAAGTATATGGTAGAGATTAAGAGAGACAGGAGATAGACAGAGAGGCAGGGAAAGAGAGACAGGAGACAAGGAGAGAGATGGAGGGAAAGAGAGGCAAGAGATAGACAGAGAGGCAGGGAAAGAGAGACAGGAGACAGAGAGAGGGAAAGAGAGGCAGGAGACAGAGAGATAGATTGAGGGAAAGAGAGGCCGCAGAGCTAAGAGAGGGAAAGAGAGGAAGAGTCCTCGTGTCCTAATTCAAAACATTGACTTGGAGAGATCATAGTTCTAAGAGACAGATGAAGATAATTGTGAAAGAGAGAGATTCTCTCTCTCTCTCTCTCTCTCTCTCTCTCTCTCTCTAGGGAGGGAGAGGGGAGGGAGAGAGAGAGAGAGAGAGAGAGGCATAGTGAAAAAGAAAGAAAGATACAATTCCCAGATGATGGATCATTATAGCAAAAATTTAGTATTTAGAAAAGAAGATAGAAGTTACAAAAAACAAAAGAGTTTTTTATAAGAGTCACTTTGCTCCTCCGAATGAATATATCTCATTGAACATTCAGCTCCAGCCACCAGGAGTTAAGAACAACTAGGAGTTAGGAACACCTTAGTGAGGATAAGCTGTATGATAAGTGCTCGATAAGTGTGCAACACCATAGGACGGGGACAGGAAATGTGCTGAGACAATTCAGCAGAATTCAAAGTTTTTGAGGACCCAACACTTAGTACAACATTTAGTACATCCGGGTAAATGAAAGATCAGAGATGTTAGAATGAATTGGAGATCAGGGGAATTACAACACGATAGAAAACACAGGGAAAATGACTACTGTATCGACAAGATCTATAATTTACAGGGAAATGTTCACCAAATGGAAATTAACTGAGAAATGTTTGTTTCAAACTTTCATCAACTACAACGTAAAACTATTTATTGAGGTGGTCCTTGTGGCTGCCTCAATGGTCGTTGCAGATAATGGCAAGAAGAAGAGAAACGTACGGCACACCCAAGACGAGACGAAGTCCACAGACGTAACTGCATCCTGTCCCCAACTTTCTTCGTCCAAGGACACTGTCCTGAACTGCCCTACATGTACCACAGGTTTCGTTGATGATACACCCTCCTATTTATCGATTCAGTGTGACCAATGTCAGTCATGGTACCACCCAAAATGTGCCCGATTATCTGACCAACAATTCTCTAACCTTCAATTATCTGATGACCAATGGTTCTGCCACAACTGTTGTCGTATTCCCGATTTTCAGAAGGCCCAGCCACTGCAATGTGACTGGGGAGATGAAGACCTTATCTCAACCTTGAAATCAGCGTTTAAAACAATAGCAACATCCAAATCATAACTGAGGGAACGAGGTACCTTGGTGCCCCTCTTGGCTGTGATAGTTACAGGGATCGGTTTGTTTCAGAACAAGTGAGCGGCTGGTGCCATCAGCTGGAGGAACTTTCATCTGCCTCCGAAACGGAACCACAAGCGTCCTTCTCAGCTTTCTGTGTGGGATTATCTAAAAAGTGGCTGTTTTTGATGCGTACTACACCTAACATATCGCACCTCTTTCTCCCTCTGGAGCATACCATCAGGACTCTATTCCTTCCCAAAACCATAACTCCCCTCTTTAGCGACACCCACAGAAACATTTTCAGTCTCCCTGCTAGGAATGGAGGTATTGGCGTATCTGATCCCACCAAAATCGCGGATCTTGAGTATGCTAGATCTGTCGAAGCTACTGCCCCTCTCTCTGAACTCATAAACGAACAGAACACTCATATTACCTCAGAGAGAGCGGACAGAGCTACAGTTGATCTCAGCGTTGCCAAGCACAAAGTTCTGACGGCAAAGAGAGAAAAACAAAAATCTGACCTGGTAACTGCAGCAGCTGAGCTAGACCCCCGACAACAACGCCTTCATGAGGAGCTGTGTCAACGCGGAGCTTCCACCTGGGTAACAACCCTCCCTCTCGCGGAACACGGTTTCCTTCTCAACAAAGGGGAGTTTCATGATGCGATGGCTCTACGGTATGATTTCCCCATTGAAGGTATATCTCATACCTGTATGTGTGGAAAACCTAACAGTATGGAGCACTGTCTCTCGTGTCCCCTTGGTGGCTATGTGCATCTCCGCCACAACCAAATACGGGACCTAACTGCTAATCTCCTATCCGAGGCCGGATGCACCGACGTCACAATTGAACCTCATCTCCTCCCCATCACCGGAGAGAAATTCAAATACAAGAGTGCCAACACTGAAGATCAAGCCAGGCTTGACGTGTCTGCGAGGAAGGTATGGGTTGACATGGACAAGACCTTTCTTGACATCAGAGTGTTTAACTCACGTGCCGACTCTAACATCAAAAAGTCATTGACATCAGCCTTGGCATCTCATGAGAAAGAGAAAAAGAGGGTATATAATGAACGAATCTTGGAAGTAGAGAAAGCCTCATTCACCCCCATTGTGTTCTCTATGGGACGTGAAGCAGAAAGGTTCTACCGCAGACTGGCAGTTCTCCTTTCGGGGAAAACCAAACAATCTATCCCTGACGCCGTACGCTATATCCGACAGAGACTATCGTTCTGTCTCCTCAAAACTCTGATCGTGAGCCTCAGGGGTTATCGAGGGAAGACAATTACACCATACTACTCCAGTAGTATAGATATTAATTTATTGTATGTTTAATTTATTACCACAGTGTGCTTATATATAATTTGATTGTTATCGGTATAATTTTAAACCTCTTTTCCAAAAAAAAGTTATAAGTAGTTAACGCAAACCACTATAGTGTTGGGAGAGCAAGTTATGTTGCTAAGATGGGAGAGAGGCCGGAGAGAGCTATAATTTTAACTTTTTCCTGCTTGTATCAGGATGAATGCTTTTGCAGGGTACGTGTTGGATAACCCTACTAAAGTACATATAACCGGACATTAAAACTGGAAGTTTTCCAGACGGACTATGGCTCAACTAAATCTATCGCAATCAGCTCATAGAGTAGGACTAGCGAAAATCTCGCTGTAGAGTGTAACAGAATTGAACAGTGCTTTACAGTGGTTTACGCAAAAGACTCTGTGCTTGGAACTTGGAAAGCAGTGCCACGGGCTAAGACAATGCCATTGACTACTCTACGGTCCTTAGGCAAAACTTTTTTGCAAACTGTAGCTTACAAACCGCTCAAAGAGGTGTAACACACAATCTAACCTCGTGCAGTGCCAGCAATATCGATCTCTCTGTCTTTCTCCCCCTCTCAGCTCTCTCCCTCTCTATATGCCTATCTCGTTCTCCCCTCTCTATCTCTTTCTCTTTAGCTCTTTCTCTTTAGCATACCTACGATCATAAAGCCTAACCTTTTCCAATGAACGTTCTTCGAAAGAACATGGCTGATAAAGGAATGTTCTAACATAATTAATAATTAAAAAAGTTAATAAATGATAAAACTGTACACATATCTCACCTCAGCTGAAGGCTCCTCTACAGTTACATTATTAGACAGCTGCTGCTGTTCCAAACTAACATCCTGATCTTCACTAGTAGACCCGGCCCCTGAAGAGGAGCTGCTGCTTAGACCATGTTGTTGCTGTTGCTGCTGAGAGGACACCAACTTCTGGAGCTCAAACTGGAACATACAAGCCGTGTGAACTGATTTCCACATAAAGCTCATTGTGACGAGAGAGGAGGGGGTCTTCCTTTAGTGTGACGATTTTATAGCATTCTTTTTCAATTAGGAGGGTGGTTTAAGTGGAATGTTAATCATGATGTCGTGTATCCTTGGTTTTAATTTTAATTGGTTGCTATGGTAACTAAAGATACACAGACCTAAAAAAGGAAAAAGCGGGACTAGCCCAAAAACGCTCAAAAGTCAGGAGCTTGAACTAACCGAAACAAAAAATGTTGTTTCGATTAGTGGTCCTAGCTTTATTAAAACTACTAAACAAATTACAGTGACCGTGACTGTAATTACTTCTTGTCTAACCAGAACCGCGGGCAGATCGGATCGGATAATTAGCGTTACCACAAAACAGTATAGTGCATTTGTAATTAAATAATATATGTTGTTTTTGGCGGATGATGTGGTCATTATAATAACAGTCGTATTTCATTATTGTAAATCATTATCTATGATTTATTTAGGTTTCATTACGCGGTGGTTTCATAATGCAGTGCATATAAATAATCGATTATTAGATAAAAAATACAGCACATTTAATTCATTTTTAAATAGATTGTAACAAGAGATAGAGAGATGGAGAGATAGAGAGATAGAGTCTCTCTCTCTCTCTCTCTCTCTCTCTCTCTCTCTCTTAGAAAGAGAAAGTGAGAGAGTAAGTATTCCAAACATAAACGACCAACCACAAGACACCATGCAGACAGACAGTACAGACTATTTCACAATTTTAACTTACCCGAGACTCGAGAGGTCTGTCGACTTTTATCTTTGTTTCACAATCTAAAATCATGATTATAGAAAACCTATGTTAGCATGTATAATGATTGACATAAATGACTCATATAATGAGTGATTTTCTGTCAATAAGACATGCTTGGTGTGTCTATCATGTGTCATACATTGTGTGTATCATGACATGATGGTAATTATGTGTTGTATGTGACAATGCAATAAATTACCGTGTCAGATCACCTTTGATCCTTCACTACCAATGACACCCTTCTCGCCACCACTTCCGGCATATGTGAACTAAACTGGAGAGATATATGATTTACTAGCCCACCCTCACACACAAAACAAAGGAAAGGAAACAAGATCGCGAGCTGTAAAACACCGTCATTATGATGAGCTATTAAGATACCTTGCAGTATAATTACAATCTGATATCATCGTAGCTCACTAATTTTCAGGCATATCAGGCCCTGTTCAACGTATCGGCAATTTTGCCGCAGATGTCGACATCTATGTCGTCTAGAAGCCGCTCCACCGCCGCACGTCTAGACGGATTTTGACCCAGACGGGATTGAGATGGTTCAGTCAGTAGGTCTGAAGACAGAATTTCTATTGGCGACGTTTAGACGTGCTTGAGACGAGTTTGGGTTCCGTCTGATTTTGCCCTACCCCGTCTAACTGATCCGTCTAAACTGGTAGAGACAGTTTCAGACCGTTTCAGACGTACCGTCTAAACGGGCTTCAGACACAAGTCTCAAGCCTGTTCTTACGTAAACAAGAGATTGTAAATGGTGAGCTGTTGAAAGATCAGAGAGATGCAAAGCAATACAAATCCATGCAGGGGGCTATAATGGGAGCAGCCTAGCCATGTATCAACTAAATCAAAATTCAAACTACTTTCCTCAATTCAAGATTAATATAGTTCTCATGAGCTATATTATGCCATATATGCGTAAATTACATAAATTACAGGCAGTGGACTGAAGCCAAAATAGGATAATTTTAGATAACGTTGTTTTTTTTATAATATTCTAAATTCATGTACTCAAAAGGAAAAGAAAGTTGTAAGAAGTACTGTGAGCAAGTTAACTTTTGTGCGTGACTATTGAGTGTGATCAATTATTGAATTAGCGATCGTCGAATCTGACGAAGTAACGCTGCAGTTGGCTAATTATTGCTGCTGCTACTAACTATAAAATTGCCAGGAACCGACCGAATCAGGAAATACTGGTCCCTGATTGGCTGATAACCAGTCAAATGACCTAAATAACGATTTCTGATTGGTCGTTTACTTGTGTCGGTCGGTTCCTGACAATTGTACAGAAGTTATCTGTTTCCTATTAAAAACCACAGAAACCATGACATTCAAGAGGTAAGATCGTAATTGTAGCTAATTACATGGAAGTGTGGAACAATTAACAAATTTCGGCGAGTAATTGCAAGAATCACGATCTCACCAAAGCATTTTAAACCAAATCCATGGCACAAAGAATCAGGAAAGAGGGAGCTGCCAGAAATCTAACTGCAGAAAAGGGAGGGCACAACTAAATGGACAGACTTTATATAAAGATTGAACAAATATCTAGACAACTAGAGAGCGAGAGACATGGATATGGAGAGATAAATAGATAGATATAAGAGAGAGTTTAAGAGTCTTCCAAAATAGCGATCACCGTTTGCAACAGGGTTGCTGTTTATGCGTTAACGGTCCTCTTTATATATAACGATTGAACAAATAGTGCAGACAACTAAAACCCGCTCAGGCAGCGAGAGGGAGAGGGAGAGAGTCTTCCAAAATATCTTTTGCAGGGTTAACGGTCCTCTATACAATACACATACACTGTTATATAGAACGTATTGTGCAGCATTGTGTAGAGCTGGACGATATTATGTGTGCCGCTATATTTAAAGATGTATCAACATTAATAGGAAATTGCCATCTTATCTCTTCCACCATCTATAGTATCTCATGGTCACCATCAGTATAAGTTATAAGGTTAGTTACCATTAAAATCATCTGGTCCAATTTATTTAGTTAAATTTCGAGTTATGAATTAATCATTCACTTTCTGTAAAACCATATATGGTCCAATATATTGGTCCAATATTGGACGTATAATAACTGACCGCGAAAGAGATTTCTACAGAGACCAATTATCTTAACCCTTTGAGGACCATAACGATTGGCCAATCAGAATTTTCTAATTTTTTGTGGAGAAGGTCAGGAGAATATTCTAAGATTATCACATTACCGTGGTGGGCTGTTATACTGCCGTAGTACTACCACTAGTAACCCGGTAATAATCATGAAAGAAACCACCGTCCAACAATTTAAGACTGGAGAAAAATTAAGGAACTCCAAAACTAGGAACAGCAAAACTAAGGACATTTCTTTTGGCTATATTCTTAAAAATAATACTCTAATCAAACCGGGGCGACCCCCTCTTTCTTCACCTTGTCACGGGGTAGCTCCGGTCCTCACCCAATTCACCTCAAACCCACCGAGAAGCCTCACGGCAACTCGACATCTCGGTGGTAATCAAGTTCTTCAGCCCCAGTCACTCACGTGCACTTTTAACCCCCAGCGGTGGCAAATCCCAAACCCGGGAAACCTCTCATGGTCAACCGTGGGCCCCTAACAAAGGCCCCAAAATGCACCAACCGCTTTCAACAACAACAACAACAAGATACCATGCACTAATTACGACCTGATATCATCGCAACTCTCTAATTTTCAGACATATCAGGCCCTACTACTAAATACTACTAATCAGGCCCTGTTAAATATATCGGCAAATGCTCATTTGCCGCAGATGCATCGTCCTGAAGCCGCACCGACACCGTTTAGACGGATTTGGCCCAGACAGGCTTGAGACGTCCCGTCTAATCGGGCTTCAGACACAAGTCTCAATACATGCCCTTTCTAACATACACAAGAGATTGTAAATGGTACGTGAGCTGTTGAAAAATCAGGGACATACAAAGCAATGAAAATCCATGTAGGAGGCTATATGACCAACCTAGCCATGTATCAACTAAATCAAGCTAAGTACTTTCTCAATTCAAGAATAATATTTCTCATAAGCCAAATTATGCCATATATGTGTAAATTACATAAATTAAAGGCAGTGGACTGAAGCCAAAATAAGATAATTTTAGATAACGTTGTTTTTTATAATATTCTAAGTTCACGGACTCAAGATAAGAGGAAAAGAAAGTTGTAAGAAGTACTGTGAACAAGTCAACTTTTGTGCGTGACTATTGAGTGTGATTATTTATTGAATTGGCGATCGTCGAATCTGATGAAGTAGCGCTGCAGCTGGTAAATTATTGCTGCTGCTACTAACTATAAAATTGCCAGGAACCGACCGAATCAGGAAATACTGGTCACTGATTGGCTGATATCCAGTCACGAGACCTAAATAACGATTTCTGATTGGTTGTTTACTTGTGTCGGTCGGTTATCTGTTTCCTATTAAAAACCACAGAAACCAACATTCAAGAGGTAAGATCGTAATTGTAGCTAATTACATGGAAGTGTGGAACAATTAACAAATTTCGGCGAGTAATTGCAAGAATCACGATCTCACCAAAGCATTTTAAACCAAATCCATGGCACAAAGAATCAGGGAGCTGCCAGAAATCTAACAACAGAAAAGGGAGGGCACAACTAAATGGACAGACTTTATACAAAGATTGAACAAATATAGTGCAGACAACTACAGAGCTAGAGAGCGAGAGACATGGATATAAGAGAGATAGAGAGAGATATAAGAGAGGGATAGAGAGATATGCAGAAAGAGAGAGTTTAAGAGTCTTCCAAAATAGCGATCACCGTTTGCAGGGTTGCTGTTTATGCGTTAACGGTCCTCCTTATATATAACGATTGAACAAATAGTGTAGATAACTAAAACCCGCTCAGGCAGCGAGAGGGAGAGGGGAGAGTCTTCCAAAATATCTTTTGCAGGGTTAACGGTCCTCTATAGACAATACACATCTACACTGTTATAGAACGTATTGTGCAGCATTGTGGAGAGCTGAACGATATTATGTGCCGCTATATTTAAAGATGTATCAACATTAATAGGAAATTGCCATCTTATCTCTTCTACGAGATCTATAGTTTCTCATGGTCACCAATACATAGTATAATCTATAATAAGGTTAGTTTTCAGTTACAACATATGGCCCAATTTATTTCGTTAAATTTCGAGTCATAGATTATTTATCCACTTTCTGTAAACCATATGGTCCAATAATGGTTCAATATTGGACGTCTAACTGACCGCGAAAGAGAATTCTACCGAGAACGATTAACTTAATGGCAATTATATTACCGGTATACGGCCATGGTATACCGTATATAATTAACTGGTTGTGGTCAAACTCAAGATAACTGGTTCATAACTTCATTCAATCGTGGTCAATTAGATACACATTGTTTGTTTCTAGACTTTGTAGGACATTAAATCTGGAAGTTTTCCAGACGGAGTATGGCTCAACTAAATCTCATAACAAATCCGTCTCAATCAGCTCATGGAGTAGGACTAGCGAAAATCTCGCTTTAGAGTGTAACAGAATTGAACAGTGTTTTACAGTGTTTTACAGACACAGACTCTGTGTTTGGAAGGCAATGACGCGGGCTAAGACAATGCCATTGACTACTCTACGGTCCTTTACTTTGGTAAGCTATTTTTACAAAGTGTAGCTTACAAACCGCTCAAAGAGGTGTAACACACAATCTAACCTCGTGTACCAGCAATACCTATCTCTCTGTCTTTCTCCCCTCTCTCCCTCTCTATAATATATGTCTCTCTCTATCTCTTTCTCTTAGCATACCTAATATTCTCAACGAATATAATATATATTAAACGACCGTGAACTGGTAAGTCATTTAATTATGCATGTAGTACAAGTTTTATTACTGAGTCTATCGAATTACTATCATTCACACGTACGCGGTACGTGTTCAATTACAAAGATCTTATGCAGGTACATAATTAAGATCGTTACTAAAACACCAAAGAATTGAATTGGGTTTTTTCAAGGTCGCCGTTTTGTTCGTTATTGAAGTGAATGGCAAGGAATGTTGAAAACAAACATTTCACAATTCTGGAAATTAACTGTTGGGCCAATGCTCTGACCACATGGTTCTCGTGCGCTTCTTATTTGAAAGAAATGAGAATAGGTTCAGGACAATGTTCTTACGTAGGAAATAAACGGTAAATTCCAAGAGCGAATCGGAATACACCCGGGGCAGCGAGTCACAATTGTTACCAATTAGAGTTATGCAACACCACCAATCATAGGAACATATCATGGGACTGAATATATGCGTCCTGCAGGGCCGGAAACTAGGTTGCAATCCCTCACATTCTCTCTCGCTTTCTCTATCTATCGACTATCTCCCTCTCTCTCTCCCCCTCGCTCACTCACTCACTCTTTCTCTCTCTATATATCTATCTATCTAACTCATAGTCCCAACCTTTTCCTTCCACCTAACTCTTCGTGTATAGGTATACATGCAGGCAAAAGAGAGAACTAATAAACCTTCATAGATTATCATAGAAGAAAAGAAGAGATAGTGAGATCATAGATAGTGACTAGTGAGAGAAAGAGTTCTTAATGTGAGAACACTGAACAGGAAATATGATTCATGTTCAAACAATAGACAGGTTCATACAGCTAGTGACCGAACAATACTGAATACCGAGGCGAACAATACCGAACAATATAAATACCCTGCATGCAGGTACCACTTACGCCTTGTTCGACCCTGTTTCACCGTGCCCCATAAAGGAGGGTTAGAACATCAATTGGCCAATAAATCGATTAATAGAAGACGACAAGTTGTTTATTAGATGGGTCAGAAACAAGCCAACAAGACAGACTACCTATAAATTAATTGGTTCTTCTTTTGTTCAAGGAGGGTTGAACAAGGCAAATATTTGGATCATGGTAGTTTCCCAAAGTGACAAGAACCACACGACACAGAGAGAATGGAATGGCTTAAAGGTTATGAGGCGCATTAGTAGTTTGAAACAATGGAGAATTGAACTCAATGGGGAAGCACGAGTGTTCGTTGTCGGTTCCGTCGTATCTAGGACTTCTACGGAACTAGACAAGTGAGCAATGTTTTACAATTTAAGAGCACCGAGTAAAGGCTGCTATAGTGAAAGTGAGAGAGGGAAATATATTGATCCTAGGCCTGGAAAGGACTATAAAAGGCTATATTAGACCACCGTATTGTTTGTATTGGACCCTTTGTCTTACCACAGTTCCTCCGAACTTCCTATTGTCAACAGAAAATGCTGGGTCTATTAACATAGTGCACTAAAACATAGAGAAAATCTTGGACTAAACCATTAGGACCTCAAGTATCTGAATCTGTATGGGAACAATAATCGATTGAGGAAAAAATCAAATAGTTGATCTTCAAAGTTCAGTGAAACAAAAATATCCCTGCCTGATTTCATATAAACCTTCATGCATTGCCATTCTTCTTTCATGTCGCTTAATTAATGTCGAAATTAAAGAGGAATTAGGAGATCTGATTTGATCTCCAGTGTGTGTATCTTCAACACGCTAATTAACTGCTGCGAATACTGAACAGTGCCCTTCAAATGTGAGTGTGTGTGGACAGAGGTCAATGTTGTTATTTTTAGGAGGGATATCAATCAAGTAATGATAAACCGGTTTCTGAGATGATCACTTCAACATTAGAAGGATGTTTAAAGTGGAGCAAAATACGATTCTTCACTACAAACGACACTGTGATAACACCAAAACCTGGTTATAAACTCATTGAACTAACCTGAATGAGCAGGTGAAGTAATTGTAGAGTGTAACGAGTTCCCATGGTTACGAAACTGGTACAGGACTCCTCAAGTACATGTGCCTATACAGCCCCCCTTTAACTAATCATGTCTAGTGACAAATTAAACTTAGGATGTCAAGACGGTATACAATAATTGCAGGCGAGAAGTAATGAACCGCACGAAGAAATTAACAGTGCACTTTAGCAAGTTCTGTTCTCACGGTGTTATCTCCTGTAGGAGTTATTGTGCTCTCTACATCTAATCTATTTTCCAATTTGTACCAATAATAATACAATCACGCCCGTCACCTATCAATTTCTGCAGAAAACTGCAGGCTTTACTCCAGGTATTGTTCCAGGAAGTTATCGAGAGTTAGTGGTAGAGGGGGGAGAGAAGGGAGCGAAAGAGCTGAGAGGGGGATGGAGAGAAGGAGAGAGAGGGAAAGAGGGATAAGGCCAAAAAAGCCAGATCGATCCCCTAATCAAAAAAGGCAGATAAAAAACAACGTGATCCCCCCATACGCTGCAAACACGGTCATATTCAATATATGACCGGGTCCTAATCGATAATAGGATCACAGCATACTATTAGTAGGATCACAGCATGTGTCACTGCCATTTAAACCGATCACTCAGCTAGAACGATCAGAGAACGATATAACAAAGAATTAAGAAGTGCGTGATGAGATCACGGAAGTTAGATCCGCTAGAAAGACAGCTGCATGTGAACTACTACCAGGAAGTTGGAGCTGAAGGTGCAATAATTCGAGGTAGTAGCTCAGAGATGGTAGTGACGGATTAGAGAGAGACATTATATTTATACCGTTCCTAGACCATATTAGTTCAATTTTTCAGCCACCCAATTTGCCAAATAGATCACAGACAAATGTTACTTATATCAGTTCATATGTCGAGTTACGGTCTGTATGTGATGAGAAATAGACATGGTAGCTAGCATGTGGTGGAAAACATGTGTGGTGTATTGGTTGTTGAAGGTATGAGGTGTGATGCCCTTGAGATGAACTTCATAGACTAGGACACCCCATTAAGTATGATGGGTATATAAATTGTCATTTGGTGCTTGACAACATGGGTAGTAAGGGTTGCTAGGGCAACTCCATTCCCCACTAACGTGCTGCTCCTCCTGCTCCATTTACTGCCGGCCCCTTCACTTGATCCCTCTCCCTGATCGGGCAAATTCTCCAGATGGACAGAGTAAGCCCTTTGCCATTTGTTCATCTCGAAGTCTTTCTTTACGTCGTTACTAGGCAACGGTGCTATTGGAGGGGTTCGAGGAGGGGCGGTAGTGGAGGAACGCCTGCCAAACTTTGACATGTCGCAATGGATCAAGCGTTCCTCTCAAATATATCTGAAAAAACGAGGGATATATGATTTGGGTGTCAACAATATATTCATGCTATAGTAAGACTATAAAACAACTCGACCGCTAGTCGTGACTACAACTAGACTAATGACCGGTTATGAACAGATCCGAATTTAGAATATATCGCTTACCGTCGGTTGTTATCGCTTATCGCCAGGAAGTTCAGCTCCAATATTTTCTACCGCTCGAGATCTTGACAACATACCAATTCTTTCGGCCTATACTAGGAGGTTGCACCGATTAAACAAGTTGTGACTCTGAAATTGCAACAAAATGGTTGAGACCTAAAAGTAAACCGTAAAGTTAATCACAAGGACGAAAGATTGCCATCGTTGGTGTATAAAACAAGCAATGAACTGAGCTACAAAGTGGGTGATAATGCACTAATTACCCGAAACTAAATTGTATAATAATCCTACAGTGCAAGTGTATAAAATGAAGAATTACAAGATTAACCAAAATAACATTGCAACATCCAGTTTCACTAGAATCAGTTTAAATAGCGAATCTATCTGACCGAATCCTGGTCTGGCTGGCGTTGTGTCAAAAGAAGAAAGCTAATAGTCCATTATAAACCGGTTTTAGTTGCACTGATCCTCCCTCGCTCTCAATGTTGCAATTTGGAACAAGTGCTGGAATTATATTACTTTCTCTCCCAAAGTTACGGGAGTAAATTAGCCCAGGAAGAAAGATGGTAGTATATCGTGATTAAGCTAATGGGGTTCCATGGTAGTTTGGTGGTTTAGTATGGTCATTTAGATTTAAATTTGCTTGCAATGAGGCATGAGCCAATAATGATAAACCAATTAGCCTGTCTGGATCATTAATTGTTCATTGATATCATTCGACACATTGTTCAACTATTCCATGATCTGTACAAGGCACTTAGAGGAAGAATGCACAATGCAGGCGACCATGATGGCACCAAGTCAACACACATCTAGGCAAGAATGATCACCTTACAACACACCGGAGCATCCAGGCACGTACCTGACACACACACGTGTACAATGCAACAGGAAGTTGTGGGTGGGTGTGTTTGGTAGTCGTGGAAGGTTGATAAAAAGACAAAAGTAAATCTTGGAGATGAGATGAGAGAGAGCTTGTGTGTGTACTGCAATTGATAAATGTACCATTATACTCTCGATTCATTGGACTATAAGCACTAAGCAGCTACATGACAAACCCCAGCGCCGGGCATGTCAAGCATTTAAAACTGAAAAGTAATTAAATCCTGACGGAAGCTTTTACAATTAAAATGGAGAGGTAAATGGCGACCGTCGACGTGAATTGTGAACGACTCCCTAATTATATAATTAGGGAGTAGTTGATCAGTTAGTGATAATTTCGTCTAAACTAAGAGGGAGCAACGACCGATGTTAGATGAAGACTCCCTGAATCTCCACTACTGGAGTAGTTAACCGGAACCATCGGAGTTTATGGAGATCATGGTGGGTATATCATGTATGGTATCTCTGGTACACACATGTGCTTCATTCTGTCACATGATATGGTCACTTGTACAGCTACTATCATGGATCAACATACCAAGATTATCAGAGTTTATGTCCTGAACATCCGATCTCCAGATATTATCAGACTATATCGTAAATTGTATATATTGTATCACGTGACCTGCAATACGTTGCTGCACCATCATGATGATGATGACCCCCTTGACATGAAATGCTCACACAACTATCACTTTTTGTATCGTTTTAGTGTATTATGAGCCACACTGCACTTTGTATAAATGCTTGTTTGGGGGTAGATCTCTGTATTGTGTACTGCTGTCTGTCCCCCTCTTCTCTACATAAATGTGAGGCATACTGTGGTGTGTATGGAGAGATAGAGAGAGAGGGGGAGATGGTGTCTATGTATGACTCTCACCATCGGAGACTTTTTGTCTACTCATACTGTTTTTGTTTCATTTAGTTAAGCTGCCATTTGAGAAGCTTTAGATCGAATGACCGCCATGTAAGATGGGACGGAAGAAGGATCGCAGACCCGTCAGTGATGTGTTTGAGGGAGACCAAGAAGAGGACCGGCCACTGAGTCCCTCTGATATCCGGAGGGCATTTGAGGATGGCAACATGGAGATGCAGTACAGTCCAGGAGATCGACCTGATTCAAGGGGCTCCGTGGGGGAGGCCCGGCAACGCTACCTCGAACAGGCATCCTCTCCCACGCCCGCACACACCAAGTCTGGCAAGGACAGGATGAGTCTTAAGAAACGGAAAAAGTTTGGCCGTCGGAAGCGGAAGGACAGCAGTAGCTCCAGTAGTTCCAGCAGTTCTAACTCCTCCTCTAGCTCAGATGAGGATGATGTACCTTGGGATGAGCTGATCGATTCCCGATACACACCCCTCATTATCGATCTGGCGGACTGGGTGGGGTATGTAACCGGCAGGAAGGTATCCTGGGAGAAGTTCTTTGACAAGATCTGGAGTGGGGTGCTGCTGTGCGAGTTTTGTAACTCCATGAACAGAATGACCAACGACGCCTCCCTACCCCAGGTTGGATAAGCTAGTAGTTTAGGCGAAAGGAACTTTTTATCAAACAAAGCTCGGTCCACAGAAAGTATCGCCTTGTACAACTTTGATTGCAAATATGCAAACTTATGCCGATTCTTTCTCTTCCAGATAGAATGTGGAGTAGAGTGCATATCACGTCCAATTTAGCAAATTCATGTGAATGCAAATTTTCTAGGATCAGCCTTTTACCCAACATATGAGTACTGCTATAAAGCGACTGATTACTGACTGGTTGAACTTATTGTATAAAAGAGTCGCTGTATGATGCTGAATAGGCTACAAGATAAGAAATTGGAGTAATTCTGAGTAATTTTGAGCTATAAGAAGAAAGTTAGAGTAATTTCATTTTCAGCCAAGACAAAATTTCAAAGAACACAGGTTGAGAGGCCCAATTGTACCATTAAACTACATTTCCGTCCTTGTAACGGGAAAAGGGTAACAACTGTTTCTCAACATGATGGCTATAATGGATGTCTCTCATGGCACACCTCTATTCTTGCACATCTGTCCGTGCACGTGCCATAATCGGCACGGCAGTCGAAAACATCAGCTCTCTTACTAACTAAGAACATGCTATCTCAATTTCAGATAAATCTAGCACAACACAGGGACAAGGGGAAGACGTTTATCCGATACAATGTTGAGGTCTTTATCATTTGGTGCCGAGCCTTTGGAGTACCCGAGCTGTCTCTGATGACCGTCAGTGACTTGGTGGACAAGAAAAGTGTAAAAATGGTCCTTGGTTCCATCCTAGGTAAACACTTCACGAGCGCAAAGTTATTGTGTGAAACTAACACCCCGTGTTTCAGCCGTGGGAAGGGAGGCAAGAGCGAGATCCTTGCCTTGTCCGGTAGTGGCTGTTCTGGAACAGACCTACAGAATGAACTATGAAACCTTGATAGATGCTGTTGTAGAAGACGAAGCGATCGAGGACTCCAAAACTATCCAAGGTATTCTCATCTTATGTATCTCCCTTTATCATTGGGCCTCTTACTTAACTTAAACATTCTTCTAGACGACAGTGATGGCATCTGATTTCAATTTTATATGATCGATCGTGTTTGTACTCTCTTCACAGTTTCGACACTTCATGCTTCATTAGTTTTGCAAACATATTTTGTCTCGCTAGATTCGGTTAGACTGAAGAAGAAGCGGTTCCAGATGATCAAGTCGAAGGCCCAGACGGGCTCCACTCTGACCGATGGAGTGGATGTCAGCTCAAGGAACATCCAAGAGGACATCCTCTGTTTGATGTTTCACAAGGGATTTAAACGGGGCAAAGATGATGTGGCGGAAAGCGTTATCAAGGGGTAAGAGTGCTGAGTGTTCCAGGAGAGCTAGAGGGAGATAGTGAGATAGAGAGGGAGAAGATAGAGAAGGAGATGACAAATTCTGAGGAAGAGAAATATGTTCAATGTTCATAATGAGTTTTCTACTATGTATTACTAAGCATGATAAAGCTATTTAAATGTATTTACTTGGAATTGGTCCAGCTTACATAATAGTTACACATGTTGCATAGTCCTGAGTGGATTGTAATGACAATGCCACTAGACGTCAAGAGCACTGAATGCATACATGTAGAGCCCTCGCAAATGGACCTATTATAGGAGACAGGCAACATGGCAACATGCTTATGGGCTCATTAATACCCAATGTGTGTAACTGCTAGAACAAGAGAGTCGAAGAATATTCTGTCGACGTTAACCATCCAATCCTGTAGGTGGCAGGGAGCAGTGAGAAGTGACTTCAAATCAGCCACGCTACCCAGCAAATTCAAGCGATCCACCCTGACCAACCAGCCGGATCCCCTGAGCCCCCGGGTGGGCATGACACTGCCCCGGAACTACGGAGGAACACGCTCGCCCGTGCCAGAGGATGATGAGGACGACAATGGAGCAGCCGCGGAGGAGTTGAGGAACTTCAAAACACCGGAACTACCTGCTGAGAGGAAGACCTCGTTCGGGTTTGGAGGGTTGTTTGGAGATGACAACAAGAAGAAGGGGAAAACTCCAACACCACCTCCTCCTCCTAAAACACCAGAAGAGGCACCAGGTAAAGAATTACATTCTTCCCTCCATTGTCACATTGTATTGTTACTACCCTTGAACGAGATTCATGTGAGCCTCCAAAGTCCAAATGTTGCTACATGTTTATCATTTACCGATTCACTTACCCCTTCCCTTCGCAGTCAAGTTTGAATCACCCCGGCCCACTTACCCACATACAAATGTTGCTATCAGAACACATGTCTATCATTCACCCTGCACTTACCCCTCCCCTATTTCCCTCTAGCCGAGTACGTGTTGACGATACCGGGGGAGCAGTTTCACCAACTCAGGGAAACTGGCATACTGGGTAGTATGCTGGATAGTTACGAGCGGACCGATGGAGATGAATACAATGTCATCCTAAACGGAGACCAATACGCAGAATTCCAGCGGATAATGAACGGAGATAAACTTGATACCAGCGCCAGTCAGAGAGATGAAGGTACGTGGTGTGTTGCATGAGCTAATTATTTGTTTGGCTAATGGAAACACTGCAGATGATAATATCTCTGTTGAGGGCTGTTGTCTGTGTAGAAAGTTTTGTTTTAATTAGTCATGAGGGTGGAAGCTGTCTCGACAAATCATTTAAAGTGTCTCTACAATCGCTTTTACGGTGTATAACGACAATGGCCCGATGCCATACAAATTGCATTGATGATTAATTGGCCGGTTTACCTACACATGATAAACTCTGACAAACTGAAGAGTAAAGAAGCTACTTCTTATTTCTTAAATCATAAAACTGCAACGAATCTTCCATCAAATTTACGTCATATGGTTTATGAAGAGTCATTGAAATCATCATGTCATATTACACAACTGTTTCTTGGCTAAACAGCCGTCAGCCTTCGCCCTTCTGTTAGGGTGTTCTTTTGTTGGGCAGGCTAGTATTTGTAGACGATAACACTCTGTATGTTTCATAAAGTATCACTAATACACACGTTCACACTAGACGGGTACTACGTGGTGTTGTTTACAGAACAGCAGTGGAGACACATCCACCTGTATCCCGAGATCAGAGCACTGGGTCTCCGAACCAGCGAACAGAGCGGTAGTAGTGCAGTTCTGGGGGACAAATTGGTGGTGCGAATGGCAGAGACAACATATGACAGATACCTTGATATTCAAACATCTATCAACCAACTTGGTACACAGCACCACATACATGAGTTATTAGGACACATAATCATAATGCTACAATTACACAGAAATTCACTTTATCTAGGCCATCTATAATGATAAAGAGTTAATATAGTTAACTATTGGCTCACTTTTAATGTGAATGCACCGTTGAAATGAAGGATGATCAGTTTGAGTTAGCACTAGAAGGGCGTGGGGTGTTGGTGTATTGTATCCGAAGGATGATATGAGATCAATTAACTTTATCAATTAATTCCCTACATAACGTGGGAACTGGTCATTGGATGGTATAATGATATAATCAGTAATTCTAATAAATTATGACAATTTCAGCGGAGAAGAAGGGAAAGAAAAAGAAGAAAGATAAAAAGAAAGACAAGAAAGATACGGTAAGATTCATTTCTATCCTAATTACAGAGCATTGGCCTGCCAATTTCTATCAATAATGAATCAACTGCTAATATATCATTTGATTAGATCAATTCTCATTAACATATAATCCCCGTCATTTCCTGGTAGGACGGAGGAGAGTCAGGTACGACCCCAAAGCCCAAACGAAAGAGCCGGCTAGGTCGGTGGGGCAGCAGGAGTAGCGTTAACAAGATGGAGACGAGCGAGAGTGAGGGAGAGAAGAAGAAAAAGAAGCGATTCTCCTTCTCTGGGTCTCGTAGTAAAAGTAACCCTGGCAGTGCCAGTGAGGATGGGGAGAAGAAGAAGCGGAGCAGCGTGTTTGGTAGAAAGAAAAAGAGTTCTGTTACCGCTCCACCATTACCTCCCACCAACATAGTCGAGCCAGATCCAAATGAATCTGGCCATGTTGCGGTGGATATGGAGGAGAGCAAGCCCCTGGAGCAGGGAAACAACAGGAGCTATCAGAGTCTGGAGAGGAGGAGAGAGCCAGCCAGCAGGATCCCTCAACATTTGGAGACCAACGAGAGAGATAATAGGTTAGTTTTTCAAAGTTGTAAAAAAGTTACAGTAATCTAAATCACTGTTTAATGATTTTGGTACCATGATCAACATAGTTTCTTAATCTCAACAGTCTCTCTTTCTAACAGCTATGATTCTAGGTCCCCCGGACCATATTCCCCAACGCCAGAGATTCTGAAGCCTGATTACCGAGCTGCCTCGGATAACCGATATGGAAGCGAGGGGAACCTAGGAAAGGGTTACACCAGTGGGGGAGAAATGAGCGGTAAGTGAGATATCAATATGTAATCACCCTTTTCCTAGCATTGGTCTGACCCTATTCTCATGCGGATTGCGTGAGAACCGAGGTCAGGATATGCGATGATAAACACACCCACTCTACTTTCAGATGCGAGTGTATACAGTGTGGTATCATATCCGGTCATTGGGAAACGAAAACGAAAGAAAAAGAAGATCAGACAGGGACCAAACGCTGGGGGATACAGCTCTGAAGTTGGGTGTCTGGAATGTTTCATCATGGTTTTCTGTCCATGGAGATGGGTCAGCGGAGGGGCGAGGAGGTATTAGATGGGTCAGAGGCGGGGTGAGGGGATATTAGATAGGTCAGCGGAAGCCGGAGGGGCAGGATGTATCATGTGACCCAGTGGTGGCGATACTTAGATTAAATATGGGATACGAAGGGTAAACAAAGTCAAAGAACAATAGAAAGGTGTAGCTGGCACTAAAGGAATCCTATCAAGCCTATGAAGCAAGCCTAAGAGAATTGTTTGAGAGAGAAACCTTGTGTAAATTGGTAACGTTGTTACGAAGAAGAAGTGTTTTTTTGAAAATTACTACCACTACTATAGCAGCTGCACAACAACCCATTTCACGCACTCAACTCGTCACAAAACAGAAAATTATTATATTGATCTACCGAACCCGCTGTTCGTGACGTCATTTTTGAAATATATTGAGGGTTCAAGCCACAAGAACAATGAAAATTTGTATGGTACCGATCTGTGTACGTGCGTATTTCAAAAGAATCAAACGTACCGAACGTGTGGGAATGTGTGGGAAATTAATAATTATTTATATTACTTGGCACAACAACGGATACAGTCATCATGCAGTATCTCACTTCCTTGAGGAAGAATTCAAGAGGAAAACGAGAGA
>AVPN01001364.1:7742-23607 GCA_000695325.1 Pleurobrachia bachei | reverse complement strand
ATGTAATATTTCCGCTAGCTAATCAGTGTATTAGTGCGTGTTGTCCTACTGCAGGTGTTTCAATATATGAATCGGTGATGATAGTGCTGTGACAAACATAGTCCAGGGAGAGTGAGAGTGAAAGAGAGGGATAGATAGAGAAAGAGAAAAATAAAGAGAGATAGAGTTTTCGAATAGCTCGTTGTTAGGTGTTGGAAAAAGTGTTGCAGTAAGTGAGAAAAGGTAGAACTTAACTGGTGCGAATATTGGAAACTAGTGGAAGAAAAGGTATAGACGGAAAGAAAGAGGCCATGGGTGCAGTACAGCTATAATTATAGTAGGGATACTGGATAGGTATTGAGAAAATAGAAACCAGCTCTATATTTGCTAACCACATAACACACATTCCTCTCGCTACAAGCAGTAACACATTGAGAGCCACCGTATGTCTCAAATTATCGCCCTATATCGCCATGTTGTGGCTCAGTTGTTGTGTAAAATAGTCTTTTCAAACAGGCATCTGATATTAGCTGATACGACCATTATCAATGAACTTGATTTTGACATTCTATAAGCCTAAAAAGTTATGAATTCTACGTCGCTTTTCTATTATTCGGCTTTTCAGTTTTTGTTCAAAGTTATTTTAGAACTCCCGTAACAAGACATAATTTATGCGGAAAATTAAACCTCGCAAATATAGCGCATGGTATTAATTAGGCTCGTAAAATGTGCCTACTTTTGGCGGCTATTTAGACGCTGCCAACTTTCTGTACGAGGGGGGACCAATTTAGTTTTCACTTAAACCACCAGTGTAACTATGTGAGGGCAGAGCCCAATTCACATTCAATTTGTTACTCAATAACATCTAAGTGTTTGGCTAATTCTTTTGTTTCCCTTAGAGAGTGTATACACATTTTGGTTCGGTTCCTATAACGTTTTGCTAGCCGTTGGCCATTCTCATCTACATGGTGCTCGTGCCAATGTGTTATCTACCAGTACCGCATCAAAAGTTCATGTGACGTATTCTGGAGTGGTATAGCAGACCTCATACGACTACATGTTTAGGTCAACCTTTAAAGGCCAACAATTATTGAAAGAGGGGTAGAGATGGATGGAGATGGATAGCAGATCGTGATAAAGGCGAGAGGAAAGCATAAATTATGTGTGTGTGTTAGCATATGGTGACAAAGGGTTCCTGAATGATATGTATTGTACAAGGCCCAGGCTCTTTGGAGTAAAAGGGAGCGACGAGCGTGAGAGAGTGATAGAGGGAGAAAGATAGATATTAAACATAGAGAAGGAGAGGGAGGAAGATCGATATTAGGCAGATAGAGGGCGGGAAATATAGAGAAAGATATCTTTATCTAAATAGGCCGGAGATCTTTAGGAGAGTGGATGAGATAGTGTGAGAGTCATAAGTGTGGACATGAGAGAGTCAGAAGAGCTGCAAGAGAGAGGAGAGTCCAGTGTGTGTGCGTGTAAGTGCTTCGTGTGACTAGCGTTGACAGGTACCTCATCTCTCTCTCTATCTCTCTATCTCTCTATCTCATTTCTACAAAAGTACAAAGTTCATCTCTAACTATAGTGTCATCTTCCCTCTCTCTTTATCGCGTTGTGCGTCACAGCTGCATTTTTGTCACCGTCCATCAATGTGAGTTGTTGTTCACCGTCTAATAGACGGCGTCTATCAATGAGAGTTGTTGTTCATTGTGAGGTGTCCAGACGGTCTATCTTGTTTTGTTCAAACTCTTTTATTTTATCAAAAAAAACCGTCGCGGGGCGCCGGAAGGAGGGTCGAACAAGGCAAGGTCTATCATTCTCTGGTTTAGCGGAGTAGCTCTGAAATCTGAAAGACGTACTTTTCGATTCTGTTGAAAGATTTTTTTTGCTTTAGGAATAATTGATTGTCGTTTATAGCAAATACTTTTTAAGAGGTTTTACAATCTAGTATACCTACTTTGAAGAAGTTTAGTTACTATTCGATCACAGTGGAAATGCATTGATGGTGTACATTTACTGCTAATAGTGTGAGACGTAATGGTGCATTTTTCGTATTGACAATTGGTGGTGTGACTCTCTCTATCTTTTCTCTCTCTTCTCTCTCTCTCTCTCTCTCTCTCTCTCTCTCTCTCTCTCTCTCTGCCTTTCCGGTTTCAATAACGCCAGCACAGTGAACACATAGCCAGTATTCTTTTTTATTTTCTATCACACACAAAGCTGTGTATTTTTCTTTTAGCACTAAAAATGATGAATTTTCACAGCTTGGCCGAATTTTTTCGTTGAAAATGTAAGATCTAATTTTCGGAACAAAAATCTATAAACGCATTTCCATTTGACGCTTACTTCATTATAACTTCATTATAAATTGTGCTCCCTCCATCTCTTATTGATAATTGGCTTGATTAGTTTTGGCCCAGCTTGTTTAAAGTTTCCGTTTTTGGACGGCGTACCGGACACCAATACCGATTGTTGCTGAACATAGTTCCTATTCTTGATCTTCTAATTTGTTTTTCATTTTTAGAATTTCTTTCGGTCAATTGAATTAATCACAAAATTTACTCATGTTCGCAATCTTCAATTCATTTAATTTCCATTTAGCGAGTGTTTCTACTCACGTGCCACGTGCTTGAAAGGTAGCTGAGGGAGAGAGACCCCCTCAACTACTAACACCCCGCTGATGTAAAATGGTAGACCTTGCCAATGCCCTCTGTGCAGGTGAGAGATAATATATGATGAACAATTAAACCTTGTCAACTGTCAAGGTTGAATTTTTTCAATTTTATTAACCAGTTGCATTAACAAATGCGTTCATTGATTTTATCAACCTGATGATTTAACAAATATGTTGTATTTTCATTGCTATTCAGGGTGTAACGAGAAGCTGGTAGGTGAAGTTATCAGAGTTGGAGAGTCGGATCATTTCCATGTTGATTGTTTCAAGTGTGCCAAATGTGAGGTGAGAGACCATCTGGCCGAATGTTTTACACCATTACATGTTTTCAGAAAACATCGTTCAAAGTTTGTGCTTTTTAGTCTTCAACTCCCGATGTCTTATAGAATAAACCATTTTTAAAAGCCACAAAATATATATTCTATTTCAGTCGCCCCTTGCGGCAGCAGGGTTTTTCGCCCGTGGATCAAACTACTACTGCTCCGAGGACTACCATGAACTGTTCGGAACGCGGTGTGTGATGTGCAGTAACTTTATCGAGGGGGAGGGATTTACAGTTCAGGGCCGGAGTTATCATACATCCTGCTTCAAGTGCTCTGTTTGTCATGGTGAGAATACATGGTGTTTTTCCCCAAGATGTTGTGTATTTAGCTTCTTGTCTTGTTCGAGTAGAGTGCTCGACCCTGTTTCTATGGAAACATGGTCGAGCGTATACGCCCCCGTATCGTCAAAATGTTTTCTTTGTTGGCTACATTTAGGAGGGAAGACACATGCGGCTCTAACAGCCCTTTCTATAAATACCACATTTAACTGTTGGCAAATTCTGACATTCCTATAATCAAATGAATAAATATATATTAAGGCTATGTATTGGAGCTAACAAGACCTGAAGAGAGCTAATTTTAGCGGCAATGTGACCATCTGAAATTCATATGAATAATAATGTTGAGGTTAAGCAAAAATGAGTTACATATAACGTCACATGTGCTATGTTCACAATAAGGCTTCCATCCCTTGTTCTTACAACCACGAAGAAATATTATCCAGAATTATTTCAGTGATAAATTAGATACATACTATTTCACTCCATTACAAAGCTATTTCACACCCAGGCAACTTCAGTAGTGGCTCGAGAGTATTATTCGAGGAGGGTAGACCGATCTGTGAGACATGTCGAAACAAGTCAGTTAACGCAACACGGACCACATGTAAGGGATGCCAGAAAGAGATCACCGGGAGGTCCGTGGTGGCGATGGAGTTTGACTGGCATGTGGAGTGCTTCGCTTGCTTCAACTGCAAGGTAGGATTGCTAATTTATATTGTAAGATTTCAATTTAACAGCTGGATTTAGGCGTAGCTTACATTCGTCTATTTTACGCCAGACTACACGTGATTTATCCAGAGGCCTAAAAACGTGATCTCTATACCCAGGGAACCCAACTAATTAAAACATGATCCTCCTAGGCGCCCCTAACTGGTGAATACATGGTAAAAGACGGAAACCCCTACTGCGAAAAAGACTACCTGAACCTCTACGGCCAAAAGTGTAAAATCTGTAACGAGTTCATCGTTGGACGAGTTCTCCAAGCGGGGGGAGTAAGCTACCACAACGCCTGCCTCCGATGTCACGTCTGTAAAGCAGCCTTCACGGAAGGCCAAGAGATCTTCACTCAGGATGGTATATTCTGGCATACCGAGTGTGAGCCGTATTTGGAGGGAATGGGAGGAGCTGAGAGTGGGAGCGAGTATTTTGATGAGGACAGAGAGGCAGATACAGTGGCCGGATTGGAAAGTGCAGATGTTGCAGATCTGGAGGAACAATTAGATGACCTCAAAGTAGAGGAGAACTGAGATAGATAGTGAGATAGTTGGGCACGTCTGTACCCTGTACGTCCTGCCAAGTGAGATAGTGTTTTATTGATGATGATGATGATGAAGTATTTCGAAGAAGTGATGTTGATGATGATGTTGATGTGTGAAGATGACGTAGTTATGAAGATTATAAGTTCTAGTAGAGCTGCCCAATGACATGGGAAGTTGAAGGAAATCCTGGATGTACATTCAGTTCAATTCCGAGTAGGGGAGGGATTCTAAAGATTAAAATTTCAAGGGCCAACTTTAGTATGAATATGGGTTGGTTTATTGTTCTGTAAGAAGAGAACTAGTGCTGCAGTAGACCTATGGATTTAAAAATTAGAAAAAAGAAAATCTGAGAACGTTGAATGTATTGTAAGAATTATTTCTACCGTTTTCCATATTTTGTTATAATACAATGTTTTGTACACTACTTTTAAAAAGGCGTCGTTTAAATTGTGCCAACATTATCTGTAAGCCATTAAACAAAGAAGTCCGCCAAAGAGAGCAACCTATTAAAATGACGTTTACCAAGGAAAACGTTTTCCGTGAACTGACTACGTTTCTAAACCGGAAATAACAGAGCAGAACAAGGTTTATTTGGGGGAGGGGAAACTCGATTTGTAAAATTTACAACTGTATATAATATTCCACACACTCATCTCATGATATCATATATTCTTCATCATACCAAGAAACACAATTCTCAGAAAAAAAGCACAATACCCACATACAGGTGCAGGGACAGTTTGATTAGGGTCCAGTTAGTTTTGATCTCACACACCAGCTTACCCATTTTGTGCCAAATATCTCTCCTTCTCTCACACACGCATACAAACACACAAACGTACTCACAAACATACTTTACTCATACACACCCATAAACTTTTTACACAGGAAAACAGTAGCTGGAGAATCAAACACAAAGCACCCGCTTGAAATATTCTTCCAAAAACATATTATGAATCTTAATCTCATAAATAAAGAGCAGAAGTGTCAGTTTTTATTTATGGCCGGTTTAGTGTTTTTGGGAGTTTAAAACTTCGGTAATCATTACAGGGTGCTAAGTCCATGGCTTCTGCGTAATCTTTGTATCGGCTGTTACCCGTCACCCTAAACTGGTACATCAGTTGTTCCTCTGAAATGATTGGATTATGAAATTGTATTGAAAGTTAATTAAAAGTGAAAACAACAGTTAAAACATTTAAATACAAATCCATACAAAACACAGAAAATGTAGTCACACTGGAAATCAAAGTCTTCGGTGTTGAACACGCAGCTGCTGCAGAGATACTTCATGCTTCATTAGGTACAGGCTCCATGCTTCAAAATGCCCGAATTGTGCCCAGTTTTTGATGAATTTGGCGTGTAGTGATTCGAGCAAAAATGACATCGCGACACAGCTCTTCCCAAACTGAATTATTTGGTAGTCTACCAAATAATACAGGGGAAGAGCGTGTGTGTAAATCCCAGGCTAATAATAAACGGAAATAGGCATACAAACACACAATCTCGATTATATGAGTGGATGTACGTCGTGTGTGTGTACATTTCAGGAGTAACGCGCATAGGGAAGGAGGAAAGCTAAATGGTGAAATGGTGCACTTTTGTCTTAAGAAGTGTCGCGCGCGTTATGTTGTTTGGCGCGCAATGCTATAAAGTGCGTTTCAAACGACTTGACCTGAGATTCCTGGAAATTGGGGTATTGCGTGTTATATTTACTAAGAGAGATCCTGAATTTCCAGGAATCTCGGGTCAAGTCGCTTGAAACGCACTTTACACTGAGAGAAGACGGGGCTGGTGGAGGAGGAGAGAGAGAGAAGAGTTGCCTTGCTACACAGTCTGTCCTTTCGCCGCTCGTTAAGAGAGATAGAATGAGAAGAGAATGGAGTGCAAGAGATGAGAGAGAAGTAAAGTGTAAAATATATGACGAGAAGAAAGGTTTATGTACAGCTGCTGGTTGCTACCCGTCACGGCTCAGCAAGGCTACAGCTTCAGCAACACAATACACAATATCACGAATAGAAAGGATCAAACACTAAAAATAGGAAAAATGGGTGAACCACTTACTTCTCCTGCTGTTGTTTATACATTTTATCTGTAAGTCGTTTCTGTATTCTCGTTCTATATCATAATCAAAGTGCAGTATCTTTTGCTCCGAGTACTTATTGGTAAAATCACTCTGAAAATAGGAACAAATAGTAGTACAGTAAATCAGTTAATGTTATGTTAACTTTCAAGAATTTAACCATTTACTCATAACTAGACACTCCCTAATAAGTACAGAATGTGCTACTTACAGTAACGTAATATTTGATATCATTCCACGATGTGTGTCGCTCCACTTTATAGTTACTGAAACGAAGATACGGGTTAGCAGCTTTTAGTAAATCATAAGGATCTGTTAGATGCAATCTGTCCCCCGTCCCTCGAACCATAAAACAAACACGAAACATTATATTCCCATGGCACATGACTTGTCGACCCTATTTCCCCTAACCCCAGTTTTATAACAACTAATTCCTACTCACCCATTTCTTTGGAAGTTGTAGGGAGGTTCTTCACTAAAAAAGGAGCTGAGCATTGACATAACGATGAGAAGGATTAAAGGGGACATCTGGATCAGAGAGGATAACAACTGAAAATTGAAATAAAGAAGAGTAATTGGATGACTCATGGCTAGATCATCGGCCAATTAGATAACTAGATTTGTAATTGCATTAACTATTCCAAGATTATACTAATTGTCAATAACCACGCCAACTTACATTAGCAGTTTCATTGTTTTGCGAAGTGCCAGCTGTTCGCTGATCTCGATAGTAAAACTGCCGTCCACCCCCTCTACCCCCTCGATAACTAGGCTGCATCCCTCCAAAGAACATGTTAAACAGATCTTCTGGTGATATATCTGGGGAGAGGGTTGTGTTAGACATGTTAGATATTTTTCTCTCTCTTTCTCTAAGGGTGGTTCGACGATAGGATGACCCTCTAATAAATGGCAAACTTTTTGAAATTATCCCTGTCTCTCACCTTCTTCGTGATGATACCGATGTCTCCGTCCCCCTCCACTACTATGATAATGATGTCCACTCCCTCCACTATCTTCATCCGGCCCATACCGATCATATGCCGCCCTCTTGTCTTCATTGGATAATACTGCATAGGCATTACCCACCGCTGAAAGAGAGGGGAGCGGTTAGTAAATGGTAAAACTCTCTCGAAGACTTCCGAATTAATGTTAATTTGTTACATTTGTGACTTCAAAACTTCATATAATAGTAAATCGGCTGCTAGTAAATTAAGGTTTCTACAACTACCTTTGAATGCCTCGTTAGCTCCAGGCGCACAATTCTTATCAGGATGTAGGGCAAGTGCTAGCTTCCTATAAGCTTTCTTTAGCTCACTATCTGTTGCTGTTTTTGTGCATCCCAGTATCTCGTAGTAATCTTTCTTTCCTTTTACCCTTGAGACATGAGATCATTTGAAATGGTAAAATAAATCAAAAAACATAGTCAATTCCCTTTCCGATATTACCCTAACTCTCAAAAACCGAAACAATTATTTTCTAAATTGTTTATTTTTAGCTATAATAAAAGATAAAATACACCCAAAAATCTCCTCCACTTACTTTCCAACCGCCTCCCTCATCTCTGCCGTCACTTCTTTCCCCTTATCTCCCCCTCCACTGTCATCTTGTTTTCTCCTCCTCGCTGTCCCTCCCCCGTTAGGGACATTATCTGATGACGTAGTCTGGGACGCACTGGGCCCGTTACTGCTGCTGGGGCCATTCGAACTAGAGTTATTACAGGGTTCTGATAACTTGGCTAGGAGACCTGGGAAGAGAGGTGTGTTATGTTGGACAAGTCTTTTGCGGATAGAATAGAGCTAAAGAAACCTCCAACTTCAACAATTTCTATCTTATCAGGGACTAGAGAAGTGGAGATATGACCACGAGAAAATTACATAAGGTCTATTCTTCCTTGTGGACTCTTATTTCAATTATCTTCAGCTTACCTTTAGCCTGCTCGTTATCATGCAGGGTAAGTGATTTGTTGAGGAACTTCCGTGCTTTTTCAAGGTTGCCAGCGTCAATACACCTCCTCGCTATTGCTATACACCGGTCTGATTCGTCTTTGTTCATAACTTAACAAACACTAACTATAGAACAGTGAAGTTTTTAAATGGTGATGAATAGATCATCCGGTAAGTTTGGGAGATCGGTTGTTATGTTCCCTCCCTTTACATTTGTAACACAGTCTAGCCAGGCAAGGGATCGGAGGTGTGTCGTGGGTTTTAGGGAAACATAAAAAAACACAAATTTAAAATAAATAAAGTTGTTTTCAAGAGTTTACAATGGTTAAAAACGTTAAAAAATTAGTTTCGTGAAACAAAATCGACCCCGGTTTTACTTTATGTATGAACAAATTACCAATAATACGACATCATCCTCCCCACTTTTTACCCTCAAATTATGCCTTCTGTCGCATTAAATACATATGTTCCCTATCAAAACTGAAACCACCCAGCTGTACTACGCAAGTATGTAGTACAAACTACACCACACTATAACCCTCGCTCTTATTCACGGATCTCCCTCTCACCCCGGAGAGAGTATTTAATATCTGCACAATCTCCTGAACCAGACTGCCACAGTGTTCCGTGAATACTTCTGAAGAATGCGGCAATGAAGAAGACGATAACGATGAAGAGTGCGGCAAAGAAGAGTTTGGTAAAGATGATGCCGAGGCGACAAGACCAACTTTACTGTCTATTTCATCAGTTTGGATTTCATTAGTCGGAAAGGGCATCTGATGTTGGTGGTGGGTGTTGAGAAATAGAGATTGTTCCATAAACAAGGAACGGTTATTTGGAGTGGCAGTAGATCTCTCGGCTGGGATAATATCACGAAGGGCACGGGATTTCGCCAATCTGGCGTAGTAGGTTGGAATCTCTTGGAGAACTCTGAAAAGAAAAATTGTAATTGTTGGGATGACATTATGCCTAAACAAGGTACGAAATGTTCCATAGTTATGATCTTATGCCCAAATATGGTATTATGTCTAAATAAGGCAGTATACCTGGAGCACACTTCACTACTCTTCATCTCCCAGGGGAGTTCGTCAGGACAGAACACCAATACCATCTTGATAACTGTTAGTCTGATTAGATGGTCCATTTCAATGATGTAGGAATAGGATGGGAACACAGCGGTCAGGGATGGAATCTGAAAATGAGATGTTTGTTTTTGTAAGATGGAATTTGTTAGAGGGAGTACAGAACTTGGGTTTAGAATGCTGCACAATACATCATAGATTCAGTACATCCAAAAGTTGTAAAAGTCTGAAACAGGGAACTATAACAAACAAGTCTCATACCTTTGATTCGTAAATGCTGGCACATTGGTGAGCTAGAGCGGCGACTACAGAACCAGGGAAGGCCTCGCAATGATGGTGTAACTGGTAGTGGTACAACAATTGGTACATTCTGAGAATGGGAGGAGGGATTAGGATTTAGGAGATATTAGTATGGAAAGGCGAGATGGTTTGAACTTTGAATGTGCTGCTACGTTAAAAAACTATATACTGTGTGGTGGGAATTGTAAAAACTGAAATACTAAATGGATGCATTTGAAAATGGAACAATACATACACCATTAATTTGGCCATGGAATCAGTACATCATTAATTTTGCCTAAAACAAGCACACAATTTGCAGATTCATGATTGCATTTGCCCTGATTCAGTGTTTTATCTGGTGATAACATTAGATTATTTCTTGTGTTGTTGAGATGTTGAGACGATCTTGGTGTAACACATGATTGTGAACGCTGCTTAATTGACTTTATTCGTGATTCTGAACGCTGATTTTTGTATTGTTCATTGTGTTTATTATGATATTGTTCATACTTGTTGACTGTTTTCTCTGCAGATTTAACGCTGGTAAAACTAACACCATTCCGAAGAAGCAGGGTCCAGATCTCATCTTTAATAATCGCACTCGGTACACCTGGACAGAAATATAAATACAGGGGGAGAGATGCTGGGGGTTAAAAAATATGAGGGAGGGGTAAAACTTGATACTAAGTATAGTATAGGTAGTAGAAATCAAGAAATTGATTACTGATTTCTCACCTAGTTCTCCCTTTTCATCCCTCTCCACCTCCAAACCCCCTTCCCTCTTCACAGGTGATGATGACTCTAGAGACGTATCAAGGGTTGCTAGTGGAGGAGTAGGGACAATCTTGAGTTGTGAGGAAGAGTTCTGGTTAGAAGACCCGGAGGTGCATCCAAGGAGATGCTTGTGCTGTAGAATGATGTCCAACTTCCGAGCAAAGAATGAGGTTTGCTGAAAGAGAGATAGATCTTTTAGAGATCATATCAATTTATCACAGCGCTGGCAAGCGCAAAGGAAAGCCCCACTAATCCTTTGAAAATGGGTATGCCTGTTTTTAGATATCAGAACGCTACGAAGATTGTAGATCCCTTTTATCCCTAGCTATAATTAACTAGCTAGTATAATTGGGGTAAGACTATTCTAGTCTGACTAGAGAGCAAATGATAATCCTTACTGGCAGCTCTCCCTCAATAACCCCCTGCCTGCCTAGTATAAGCTAGACATGGGGAAGGGAAAAACAATTCAAAGCGTTCTCTGATATAAACCGAATAGAGATGAGAGATAAATACCAAATATATCGGAGAGAAAAATCTTTTAGACTGCAGTACTAGAGAGAGAGCGACATTCTATTTTCAACTGCCCAGAGATGCTTTACTTGGTTAGAGAAACCGGAGGGAGAGCTCATTTATCGCCTGCTCCATAACGTCCTCCTCCTGCCCTCCCTTCTTTCTAAATCATCTCTCTCTCTCTCCCTCCCTTCTTTCTAAACCGTCTCTCTCCCTCCCTCTATTTTTCTAAATCGTCTCGCACTCTCGCCCTTACCGTTCTATAATCGTCCTCCACACATAGCGTCCACCACACATAGCGTTCTCAGTTCTTTGTCTATGTTACTTGAAATCGCTAGAGATCCTTGTTCCTTTATATATATATATGATTTCGTCCACATCCCTTCTGTTTGTTATGGCTCATAGTATAAGCGTCATTCTACTAACATACTGACTTCATCAAAATTTTAATTCCATGCTCATCTCTCTTTTAACAAGTCTCGCGTGAAACTATTTTTCAAAAATCATCAAACATATTAGAGCTGAGAGAGGTAGTGAAAGTGAGATAGAGGGAAAGATGTATGTTCATGAATTAAACAAAATTCAATTCACAGACATGGCAAATCATTGGGTGATTGTTATTGCACTAATTATTTTGACGGTGTCTGCAGACATACCAACAGGTGAGCTCAAATATAGTTTACTGATCCCGATGAGACGTTCTGTAAAGGTTTAGAATACATGTAAAGATGAAGTCTCATCAGCATGCAGAAGTTATGACGTTGTGCCATGTTAGCTTTGCAGCATCCCATATTTAAATGGAAGCACCCTATTGGGAATCCGGAATCCCACATAATTATTGTTCTCTGTTTCAGAGTGGAGTGACACCAGAAAAATTGAAGAAACAATTAGCGACTCTTTTCCCGTTGAGCTCCTAACAGGCAAGGATGGAAAGGTTTCGATCAAGTTCTATAGGAGTGAGGTTGCTATTAACAAGCAGAACGGTGGGGTCAAGTACTCGATAGGGCGATGCACTGGACAAATATGGGCCTTTAAACCCTTTCCAGAAAACATCCCAAACACTTCGGAGAGACTTTGGAGGTTGACCAAGAGCGCAGACGCACTTCAGATCCATTGTAATGGGCTGAAAGTACTGGACTACATCTTTGAAAATAGCCATCCTAATAATGAAGGTTTTAGACAAAACTGTGTGGCCCTTTGGTCAGGAGAATCAAAAGGACAGCTGGAGCTTCTTAGCATAGATGAGGCCACAAAAAAGATACGAGGTAAGATTCTTGTCCCAATTCTTACAAATGCCAACCCTCCCAATATCTACCCCTAAAGTCCATTTTTTTTCAACTGTTCACCCAAAAACCGAAATTTTATGAAATTTAGAATTTGTGTGGCGCGCACCATACGTTAACATGTGATAGACGCGCAAAAACATTCCGCGCACGACTTTGGGGGGTGAACAGTTGAAAAAAAAATGGAGTATATCTATCTGTTCAGATTCTGACACCCTCTTTCTTTTCTAGTTGTTGCGTGCCCTGAATCCTCGCAATATGGAATCACCCAGTGTGATGAAAGTTAGTTGCAGAAAAAGCACAGGGAAAGAAAGTACAGGATTTATCGAATGCTTGGAAAGCAGGACCTGGTCTACCTCTAACTGTGTCGGTAGGTATTGTTGGTACAACCATGCACACAATTTGTGTCTAGAGGTTGGTAGTATAATTTGGAAAACTTTATGGGTTGGTTAGATCGGGGTTAGATCATGATTCGTGCGGATTCATGAGGGAGGGAAGTTCCGTTAGCTAGACAATGTGCGTATCTGTTCATAAAAGCAGGGCAAGCTTTTGTGTTTCAGTTCAGTTCGCTTCCAATCTATTTAATCATAATCTTGTTCATTTAACACTTTTATCCGGAATTGGGTAAGCGTAATAATGGGCCACCCTCCACCGTTCTAGCCAAAATCAAAAATCTTTAAATCTAAAGTTAAATAAAATAAACAGTTAATTAAATAAATAAAACAGATCTCTAAAATTTCTTTACGGAATTTGAAAACTAACCTTGCTCCTCTGTAGCCATGGTAACCGCTTAGCTGCGTGTGCTTCCAGGGATTTCATGACAGCCGAGTAAGTCTTCAGAAAACTAAAACCAGGAATTATTAGTGATGTAAAAAAGTAACAATAATCAAAAATAATTGCTGAATATTATTCTTATTACATTATGTTCTAACCTTCCGGCGCACGCGAAACACAGTCTAGCTAGGAAAGATTCTTACTTTTCTTTAGCAGTATTGTTGAACCATCTATCAACCATCTGAGGTGTGTGATCTAGACCAGTATGATGTTTATAGCTTATCAGGGTGCTTATAACAAACACATATTTATCCCTCGTCGTGGTTTGCTGAAATAAATGAAAATTTAAAAACTTTAAAAATCAAACAGTACTTGTCATTCAGTTGTACTTACCAAGCTTGTTCGTATGAATGCTTGTATGATTTCCTTTAGTTCTCCATACTCCTTCATAAAAACACTCGATTTTCCCTCCGGAACCACGCCGGATTTCTCCAAATCCATGTAATCTGCGAGGCGCCCAAATTGAGGCTTCTTTTCGAGGTCGCACTTGCTGAGATATCGTCGACAGAAGGAGAGTGCATGGATACTACCCTGAGCGTTAGCCTTTCTGCCCGTTCTGAGATGTTTCCTGATGTCCTGTAAGCAAGAATAGACAGTGAATAAGATTAATAATAAAACAGCCGAATGAGGCTTAATTTATAGATCTGTATCTATCCCTACTTGTAAGTATTATATTGCACCCAGATATGGGCAGTTATTTGATTTACACAGACGTGTACAGAACGACAAATTGCGTGTACTCTGTACTTCTAATGGTACTCTCTCTCTCACTCTCAACTCTCTCCCTCGTATCTGCCTTCCAAAACAATTTATCAAGCATTTAGTTAACTCTGGCTCTCTCTCTCTTTCCCTTCCATCTCTCCCTACATTTCTCGCTTTCTCTCTCCCTCCCTCGCCAAAATTTACCTTCAAGTTAACAGGGCAATCGTTTACAACACACGCCGTATAAACCACTTGAAGTAGTTTGATGGCTATAGCCCTCTCTTCGAAGAAATATTCCTCATAAATGTTGAGTGCAGTTTTAGCGACCAGGTTACCCTCAGGAAGGGAGAGTTTCCCACAAATCTCGTATATTCGTTTAGTTATTCGCTTGAGTTTTTGTGCTCTGGGAAAGTTAGAAGGACATATTAGACAACCACTTTGAATTAATCCTTCATACAATTACCGATTTAGTGATATCTTTTGCAAACATGCGTTTACATAGTCAGCATCAGATACGAACAAACAAGTATTACAATTCAGAGAAGATAGCAGAACATTGTAAGAGGAAGACTCCAAAGAAAGCAATACAAGTACACTTAACGCTGTACACTGTACAGTGGCGAACCCCGATTTAACGGGCTGCCCAGGAGAAAGCACAGTTTATATGGAAAACGAAAGTGAGGTAGCGTACACCCCCTCGTTTGTTATCTTTATTATTAGGCATGCACAACTATTGTTTCAGCAAACGTGGTCCGCTAAATCGAGGTCTGACTGTAACACACGAACCAGCACGACAGACAGACAGACAGACACCTGGAGAGAGCGCTCTCCTGATCACAAAGTTGAGTTTCATGTTGGAGTTGTTGCAGAGAATGCTCTGCTGAGATTCGTGTAGATGTCATCATTGTTTTAGCTACCTAGGAGTATGTCCATCAGAGGAGTAGATTTTACTTGATAGATACTTTCCCGCTACGTTTGTCGTTGAGGAAACAAGATTTCCCGAATACGAGAAATTTACGTCATTTTTCAAGTCAATCTGGAGAGGAATGTCGCTTCGAGTAGAAGGGGTAGACGGGAGTGATTTCGTGGAAAGTGATACTATGAAGATATTGATTTAGATGTTGATGAACACTACCTGTGACGTCTGGGTACCGCATTGAGTGCAAAATGTGAAGTTTCCCGAATCTTCAAACAAATCGCAGCCACATTGGCAAGCAGTTGACATGAGTTGCACACTAAACAACACCTCCTGTAACAACGGAGGAATCTACAATGGTCAAATTATTGTACTCGAGTAGTACTCGACGAGTACGAAAACTTTTTTCGGTCGGGTAGTGACTGGTGACGGCTCATGATGGCACAAATTAAATGCTCGTCGCTCAAAGTTACAACAATAAACCCTTGCATGATTCTATGACCGTTACCTTAAGTTTAACCGCTTTCAGGGACACTGGAGATCGTTTTTCATCGGTATAACTCCATTTTTTTCAACTGTTCACTCCCCCAAAGTCGTGCGCGGAATTGTTTTGCGCGTTTATCACATGTTAACGTGTAGCGCGCGCAACACAAATTCTAAATTTCGCAAATTTTCAGTTTTTGGGTGAACAGTTGAAAAAAAATGGACTTTAAAAACTTAAATCTTAGAATTTCAAAAACGAAAAGAAAACAGTTGGCATATGCTACAGGCCCTTTTATAAAGGGCCTGGAGGGAATACCGCGCTGGGGGGGGAATGCATAATCAATCATATCTCAGGTTCCAGATAAGGTACAGAAATCGTTTTGGTATCGTTAGAAAGAGAAAGATAAGAGCTTTCAAATGCAGCCGGTTTCAAGTCTTTATCTTATCAGGAACAGGAGATATG
>AVPN01001363.1:10106-22497 GCA_000695325.1 Pleurobrachia bachei | reverse complement strand
TTGGTATTCTAGTATTCAGAATGTAGTATAAACGCGAGCTTTAACAATACAAAACAGCAGATTTTATTGGTTTTGAAAACAATATTCAGTACATAATTAACAAATGAGGCAAAAATAGTACTATCCGCATCATCACCCATTGCACCAGACGTGGAGAATACTACAGGTGCCAAAAGAAACAGAAAACAATTGTTTCACTGCAATCATAGGGAAAACAGATCGTCAGTTCTTGACTAGAACTTGAAGATTGAACTTGCTTGAAATATTGCTCCTTCATTACCCGGTCCAAGTATTTCCTCTTCTTTTCATCTTCATGTCTCCTCAATGTTGTCTCCACTGGTTTTGAACTGTTTGTTGGAGCTCTTGAAGTTGTTTTTAATGTTTTTCAAAGGTATATTGATCAAATATGCAATGTGTACAATTTACACATTTGTACAATCACTGTACAACAATGGTATTTTCTTCAGTTTCGGTAAAACCACTGGCATGGTGGGGGTAATGGAGGTAGTCTTGCCATGAGATCTTCAAATGGTGGAGCTTTCTCAAATACTGGCATCGGGATTGGCTTTAGTATTTCTTCTAATTTTGCTTTGTCCGGCTGGACTCTTGGTGGTGGAGTCCTCAATTGCACCTTTGGTGGAACCCTAAGTGGGATCCTAGGCGGGATCGCCGGCGGAATTGGGTATTGGCATATTTGTGTCCCACAAGTAGCTGCTTCACGGTGATCTTTCTCTATATCAGTGAGGATCTCCTCCGGCTCTTGCAGCTTTAGGTCTGTATCCTGTACCCTCAACTGGGTATCAAGCAGTTGCTGGTGGTATCTTCTTTTTTGAACACCCTGTGACGATGTTTAAATAGATCTTGTGTGTTTTATTGTGATATATTACCTATATTTTGAGTAACCTATTAGTAAATGCAGATGTATCTTGACGATCACTATCTGAGTAGCAAAATACGTACCAGTAGTAGCGCGGCTGTACAGTAGGGATACTTTGTTAAGTTCAGGCATGACAACAGGTGGAGGCAGAGGGAGCAGTTTTGCCATCAACTCTGACATGATGTCCCTCGGGACCATCTTCGGGGCTGGTTTAAACACTGGCATCGGTATTGGTTTAAGTATTCGTTCCAGCTCTTCGAGGTTTGGCTTGACCCTGGGTGGGACCCTAGGTGGTACCCTAATATATAGTTGGCTGATTCCATCATTTAGTGCATCTTAAGATCCATAGTGGTCAATTCAACTCTCGGTGGAGTCTTCAGTTCAACTCTTGGTGGAGTCTTCAGTTCAACACGTGGTGGAGCCCTGATGGGCATCCTAGGTGGGATTGGAGGCGGAATCAGATATGGGGCAGTCTGTGTCCCACAAGAAGTAGTATTTGTTGTAGCTGTCTGACAGCTTTTCTTGGCAACAATCTTCATGCATCTCCATTTGTGTGGCCGTAACAGCCATATCGTCTCTTTTACTCAGCCTGAAATGTTATGTATTTAAATAAGATATCGATATGGTTTAGCTGTTAGCTATTTTAATACGGTTTCTGAACACTGTTATCAAACTATTTCTATGATTTTTTGATGCTTACTGGTAAATGAGGTACATGTTCGAAATGAACAAGAACATCACAGAGAAGTTGAAGTGGTAGCCACATGGTGGTTTTGTAGAGTATGGTTTGTGCCTTATGGTTTGACAATTGAGAGCGTGAAACACGTGACAAAAGCAATTGACAAACGAGGGGCAGTTTTTGGGGCCTTTTCATTGCCACCAAGGAAGGAGTTTAAATCAATCGGCTCTTGGTCCGGGACCACGACAAACGTATTCAAAATGAAATGCCGCGAGAATGAAATTTGAAAGAATTTACTCGATAATGCAAACTGCTCCTTCATAAAATCAAATTTTAGAAGAGAACAAAAAACACATTTTACATTTGTTTTTTTGTTCGTCTATTCAAACTCAATGATTGTGTTGTTATGTTCTAACCCCCTTTTACAAAATATGGGCGTGTGAACTGTAGTCATAACTTGGCAATGATTGTGATGGTAAGGTGCCTTCATTTGTCGATCAGTTCGATCTTAGCAGTTAACTTATTTCCCAACACATGAGTTGTATTATTCACACGCACACAGGTCTGACAAAGCATGAAAACTGTGAAACCAATCTTCAATTTATTGGCGATGTTTCATCTCTAAATACCGTTAACCTTGATATTTTACCCTGAATAACCCTTTCCCGAGGGTTAAATCAATGTTCAGTAGGAGAAAGTAGCGTGGTACACACAAAAATGTGTGCGAAACACACGTAGTCGCCTATTAGTTTGACTGTTACCCATAGTTCTAAATGAAGAAGTAAAACAACAAATTCTGTTTTTGAGCTTTTATTTCAAAAGAATGTTTTCAAAAAGAAGTCAAATTATTCTAAACAGTTGTACCACTGGCATAAATTTCTGGAACAATTTTCAACTTCGGGAACACTACTGGTGGGGGTAGTGGTGGCAGCATGGCCATAAGGTCATCAATTGGTGGGGCCGGTTCAAATACCGGCATTTCTATTGGCTTCAACAACTTCTCCAATTGTTCCATATAATCTGGCTTCGACCTTGGCGGAGGTATCGATGGAATCTTTATAGGAATCCTTGGGGGAATCCTAGCCGGGTTCCTTGGAGGTATGGGAGGGGGCATCGGGGGAGGACAAGTTTGTGTTTTTAATGTCCTTGTAGCGACTGGTGGAGATGTTTGTGTTGTTGATGTCCTCGTAGCGGTTGGTGGACATGTTTGTGTTGTTAATGTCCTTGTACCGGTAGGGGCTGTTTGACAGCTACTCTCTCGGACGTCTGGCGAAGTATTTTTAAACACTTTATCCTCCTTTTTACCCAACCTGGAAAAAATGTTTTATTACATTTAATGTTCTCTTTAAGATCCGGTTATCTATAAGATCGGGTTCTCTATAAGTAAGAAGATTGGGTCAATTAAAGGCAAGTTAATTGCTACTTACTGGTAAATTAAGAACATGTTAGAGATAAAGAAGAATATCGTCATGAAGCATATCACCACCATACAGCATGCGATGAAAAAAATTTCCTCGTTCTTGCGGCGTTCTTTTCCAGTGCTATTTTCTGCGAGCGAATAAAATTAGGATATCGATATAATGAGATGTATGCGTGACGGTTCAAATAGCACTTTCTTTAAGATTTTATGAATATGTAAATGAGAAAATATTTCTGTTTCGTTCTCTTCACACACCTGTATTAAGGTAGCCGGGATCATCCGGGTTGAATTCTACATGTAGGTCACTATAACAACTGCCACTGGAGTCATCTTTTATAAGCAAAGCAGGCTTTTTGAATGACTTCGTGCTCGACTTGGAGAAATCTACATAACTCGAGACCATATGCATATGAGCCGCATCATCTGTGATCGAATCAGCATCTGGTTTAGGGGTAGTAAAGGTAATTTGGTGCTGTTTAGAAAACTGAGGCATGTAAATTGTGGCACATACTGCCTCATACCTTATTGTTTTAAATCAACCAAAATAATCATAATGTGTTCTTACCTTCCGAGTTTGTTCGGATTGTTTTCAGGCCATGTCCTCTGTTTATTTTCAATTCAGAATTTTCAGATTTGCTGGTATGTTTTGTCGGGGTCTGTGAAAGAGAAGGATTATGATATATGGTTGCCTAGTTAGACTGTTTCGAGCGCGAGGGTTAGAACATAACAAATATATAATGGCGTATTATGGAAGTAAGTTTTTTAAGTCATATTATAAATCCTATAAAATTGTTTACCTTCAGCATTTTGAAAAGAGGGTGTTGGATGATCAGCAGAACTAGGTCCATACTTTTTATAACAACATCGTTATTTACGGATAAACTCGTTTTGGCATTTCTTATCTTTTCATCATTATCTGTTAATTGCGTAAATTAGTGTTAATCACAATGCTTTATTTAGAAAAAAGTAACTGCTTGTTTGTTACGTACCTGGAGAAGCCTGGAAGAGAAATTCGGAATCGGAATCAACAAAATGGTTTGTAACATGTGCCCTCGTCATAACCTCTCCAACATTTGAGGATGGTTCAATGGGCGCTAATGGTATGTCGATCGTTGGTATAGGGTCTTTATGACCTAGTGGTGCAATGAATATGTTGATATTTATGGCGAAAACACACACATGAGATACATGAATATATGCTGATAATCGGCAAGCAAATACAGGCTGAAACCAAGTGAAAAAAGGCAATATACATGTGTCCAAAGTACAGTTAGAGACGCAAACATACCTTGAGTCATAAACGAAATCATTAAGATTTGCGTAAGTAGTGGAAACCACATTGTGGTACCGGAAATTATTTTGTTAGGGTGTTTCACGAACGATTTAATAGCAACGAAAGCAAATAGTAAACGAAGGAAACTGATCTGCACGTGCAAATATTACCTCTATGTGCTGACCCGTTACCATGGTTGCAGATAACCCTATCTGCACCTAGAACACTGTCTAGTATATTTAGTGCCTCTAAACCCTCCCTTCCTTAGATCGATGACAACAAAACGATAGAGCGCTTAGAGTTGAGTCCAGGGACCACATACCGATTCCGTATTGCAGCTATCAATGCCTGTGGACGGGGTGAATTCTCCGAGCCTGCAGCGTTCAAGACTTGTATTCCTGGTTTCCCTGGGGCACCATCTTCCATCAGAATTTCAAAGGTATGGTTTCAGAATTTGTTGTGGCAAGAGCCTTTGTCACAGATTCTGGTGTCTTTTGCCGGCGCGCGCGTAACAGTTCTTGTGCAGAAAGGACCCCCGTTATGGCGCGGTAGGGGGCGCGCACATGTGTACTGTCTCTCTTGCCGCGGGATGCAGACTTGTGTTTTGGATCTTTTCAATGTTCAACTATTTACTGATCGTAATTTCCGATGTTTTCAGGGAGCAGATGGGGCTCATTTAGCATGGGATCCACCAGCAAATACAAATGGAAACATTTCTGAATACTCAGTATACTTGGCAATCAAAAACTCTCAGAGTATCGAAACACCAAGCTCCCTTGCCTTTGTTCTCGTCTATAGAGGTAACAATACAATCTGTTTTGATCTCTATAGAGGTAATAATATCTTTTCATTTCCCTACCCCAATAAATCCTACCCAGGCACTCTTTAGAAGAAGAAGAATATATTCTTACTCACCCACTCTCTCTACAGATGACAGTCCAAGTTGCACGGTCAAGACAAGCAGCCTGCAGAACGCACATGTTGACCAAACCAACAAACCGGCCATTATATTCCGGATTGCGGCAAAGAACGAGAAAGGATATGGACCGGCTACGCAGGTTCGATGGCTACAAGATACAAAGACTAGTGGATCTAAACGCCCTGCTGATAGAATGAACTGAGGGTGGGGTATGTTATACTGGACTGTAGTGGTATCAATATGTAACGCTAAATTATTCATTGTTTTATCAATCTATCTTTTTAATGTCAGCAACAACATATCCTTTTTTATTCTTTATTGACCCACCCTTGTATCTTGTTACCGATTCCCCCTGTTTCTCAACAACACACTAATTGTACCAGCTAGGATGGACTTTATCAAGGATGTATTGTTCGGGTCTAACACCCCTGATAAACTGACTGGTCAACACACGGATACCTTCTGCTACCTCTCAATAAAGGACCGCCATCCTGTTACAATTACCAAGGTATTGAGTGTAACCATCACCAAGGTATTGGTAATATCTGTCTGACGGCGCCGACTGCCGACCCGATATAAGTCTGTCTGACGGCGTCGATCTAAGATAGCACTGTCCAGAATCAAAATGGGGTTTTTTTTAGTGCAGCCATACATGGTAATATTGAATTGCACTTCGATGTGTTTTTTGTTTTTGGTATCGGTGATACTGTATCGCACTATCAGTAATATTCTGATATAGAGCCGGATAATTCACATTTGATATCAAATTGTTTCAGATCATTGACCAAGTGTTCAAGATTGGTCTTGCTGACGAGGGTGTAAGAGAAGACACGAAGGCAGTGGCAGCCAAGTTGAGCCGCATTAAAACACGTCTACAGACAAACAAGGTATGAAGGGTGAATATATTAGTTTGTCATAACTCATGATTGTAACATCACGTTGGTTACAAAGAGTCGGGCGACCTTCTTACACGCTGGCAAGATGTTACTTCGTTGTCAAAACATAACGCACACTTCGGCCCGGTTCGGAGAGTGCATTCTTTTGTGGGCAAAAGATAGTTATCTTCGAAACTTCATAACTTTACCACAGTAATTGCCAACAGGAATTGGAGCCTCTAGAGGGAGACGGAGAGGATGTGAAACATTGGAACACTGCCTTAGAATCACTGCCTGACAAAACATGGTAAACTCTCTCATATTTACAAGGGGTGCTCAAAAGTGATCCAACTTATAGGTCATGGATATACATATTTCTAGGCATAGCTTTTTGTATCCTTTGCCCAAGTTAGATCGCTTTGCTTAATCTAAAAAAGATTGATCCTTCTATGCAGTTGACCCTAATTGGCATCACCTATTATCCAGCATATTTCTCAAAACTATGACTACAATGAGAATATCTAGAGACATGAAAATTAAATCATTTCCTTCTCCTTTAATACAAGCACGCATGATAGTGGTTTCCAAAAATCCCTCTCTCTTTCCCTATATCATTAGTAATTTTGTGCAAAGGTGAACTCTTTGTGGTAGTGTAAGACAATCACGAGATGAATAGATAACCCCTCTATCTATCTGTCTGTCTGCCAATGGGAGATATCTCCAAATGGGGGTACATCCAGTAAGCCAATCTAGATAGCGGTGAGAGCAGAGGCTTGACACAGACACACCAAGATGTGGTTAGCAGCCCCATGATGGCGAAATGGTAGATGTGGTAGACTGCAGTAGTAGAGGTGGTGAAATATTAACAAAATGGTAGACGTGCAGTAAATTTCAATTCTTTTACCCCATCACTCATCCAGCTTAATGCTAATGGTAGCACCCCCCCCCTCCCCCCCCCCGACTCATTAAAGCAACCTTGCTTAGGTCTACAGTTTCCTCAAATTCTCCTCACATCCCCATCTCCTTACTTCCGTACAACCCCCTACTCTATTTGTCAGGTTCGGAGCCCCATGGCTGTTTGTGGAGTGCTACATGTACCGTTACATACACTCCGTTTTCCAGGACACGACCCACTTCCAATACCCTCACTTTGATGTGTTTAGGGAGGAGAAACAAAAAGGTAAATGTTTGGGATCTTTTCATGTTGATATGTTATTCATTGCCCAACATCCCCAGCATACTAATATGTTTCCAACCTATTCATCACCTCCAACTTATTCATTACCTCCCCCGCCTCCGTCCAACACCTGACAAAGCAGGGTAGACTAACCCTATCGTTGAAGTACGTGATTTATATGCCCCCCCCCTCTATGTGTGAGTCGCCCCCCCCCCTCTCTGTGTTCGCTACTAATGAGTTAACAAGTTGTGTAACTGATATGTTAGCATGGCAGTTCACCTGGAGTCCTGTACATGACACAACATGATTTCACTTGACAAGACACACTTATATCACACTCACACACAGGGACGGTGTATGACTGTATGATCAAAGTGGGGCCGTGGGATACGGTGGGGTTGTTGGCTTACATAATCTCTCCGGCACAGACACACTAGTGTAGACAGACAAACAAATGTATTGGGACCTTGACACACTGCACAAGAGCGGGTATGATACAGAATAGGTTTGGGTAGATTGTAAGACATCTAACACAGCTCACACTCTATAGGATTGGTGAGCTCCCTGTCTAACATGTCCAAGATTTGGAGTTCACTATGCGACGTTACCATGGTAACCCGTGACGTCATAGCAACCTGTATAAAAATCTCTCTGTGGGGTAACAAGACAGATCTCTCACTTCTGCAGCATTTTAACCTGAGTGTGAATGATGTCCAGAGTGGCACTGCAGTGGATCAGAATGGTGGGAGAATCCTATCGAATGATCTTGAGAAGGTGGTGGAGTGTGTGATGAACTTGGAGAATGGACATGTGAGTTTAATTTCTGTTTATCTGATGTAAACAGGTTGATTTGGTAAGAAATATTAGTCAAATCCTCCCAGGATGTTCTTGTAAAGATGTTTCAGTTCATATATTCATTCTCCACGCTAACTCAACTCCTCATACCCCAGGTTGGTATTGTGTTGGATAACTCTGGTTATGAGTTGTTCTCTGATTTGTGTCTTGTTGATGCGTTGCTAAGGTCAGGTCGTGTTACCATGGTAACTCTCCACCAGAAATCAATCCCCTGGTTCGTTAGTGACGTCACTCAATGTGACTTTGATTCAACTCTCTCTGATCTTCTCGGTACGTTCTTGAGTTTTGTCAGTACAAGTTTTTCAGATTTACACTTTGAAAACAGTCTCATAAACGCATCCCTCCTCTAACTCCTTCACTTTTCAAGTCTCTGTTTTCTAATTTCTAACCTCCCTTCCCCTACAGGACATGATGAGCTGAAAGGATTCTCTGAACGACTCACCTCCTATAAATCAGCCTCTAAATTATTAACAACAGACCATCCCTTCTGGACATCACCCTCTCCTTTCTGTGAGATGCGATCTGTGGCACCTGACCTACACGATCAACTATCGAAATGTGATTTGGTTCTGTTCAAAGGTGACCTGAATTACAGAAAACTTGTTAACGATAGAACCTGGTCCTACGATACTAAATTTGGGACCGCTCTGGAGGGGTTTTCACCCACAAAAGTGTGTGCTTTAAGGACTGTTAAAAGTGATTCGATTGTGGGATGTGATAAGGAGAGAGTTGAGAAGATTTTGAAAGAGGATAGGGACTCACTGTTTTGTGGGAGTTATGCTCTTATTTCAACAAATTTCTGATTTTGTTATTTCGCTGTTTTGTGTTAGTTCAAGTTTAGATTTAGTTTTCCATTGTGAACCAGGCCAGGCGTTTGTTTATTTGGATCTCATAAAATTAACAATTTTAAAATTTAACCTCAATCTAACAAATTTAACCCCTGTTTACTAACAAATTTAACCCCTGTCTAACACATTCAACCTCTGTTTAGCACGCACCACATGGAAGAAAGTGAGGATAACAAAAGGTAATTGGATATGTTACAGTGCAGTCTGCTGCACAGACAATAACATCTGCGCTTCCTACATGTGTCCTACACAGTATATATCTCACTCAATAGCCCTTTTGGCAGCCGGGTGTATAGCTCAGTGGTAGAGCAATCGACTGCAGATCGATAGGTCCATGGTTCAAATCCGTGTGCGCCCTCGTTTTTGTTGGATTTTTTTATCCCCCCCCCCGACTCATTAAAGCAACCTTGCTTAGGTCTACAGTTTCCTCAAATTCTCCTCACATCCCCATCTCCTTACTTCCGTACAACCCCCTACTCTATTTGTCAGGTTCGGAGCCCCATGGCTGTTTGTGGAGTGCTACATGTACCGTTACATACACTCCGTTTTCCAGGACACGACCCACTTCCAATACCCTCACTTTGATGTGTTTAGGGAGGAGAAACAAAAAGGTAAATGTTTGGGATCTTTTCATGTTGGTATGATATTCAGCACCCCACGTCCCCAGCATATTTTTCCAATCTATTCGGCACCTCCTTCACCCAGCAAGTAGCAAAGCAGGGTAGACTAACCCCTGTATCGGTGAAGTACGTGATTTATACGCCCCCTCTGACACCCCCACCCCCTCTCTGTGTTCGCTGCTAATGAGTTAACAAGTCGTGTAATTGATATGTTAGCATGGCAGTTCACCAGTCCTGTACATGACATGATCGGGATCACATGATTTAACTTGACAAGACACACTTATATCACACTCACACAGGGGGGACGGGGTATGATCAAAGTGGGGCCGTGGGATACGGTGGGGTTGTTGGCTTACACTCTCTCTCCGGCACAGACACTAGTGCAGTAGACAGACAAACAAAATATGTATTGGGATCTTTACATGCAACATGGGCTATACACAAGAAATAAGAATGAACGTGATATAGAGTAGGTTTTGTACTCGGTAGACTAATCTTCAAAACCTACGAGAAATCTAACACCTCACTCTATAGGATTGGCAAGTTCCCTATCTAACATGTCCAAGATTTGGAGTTCACTGAGTGACGTTACCATGGTAACCCGTGACGTCATAGCAACCTGTATAAAACTCTCTCTGTGGGGTAACAAGACGGACCTCTCACTTTTGGAACATTTTAACCTGAGTGTGAATGATGTCCAGAGTGGCACTGCAGTGGATCAGAATGATGGGAGAATCCTATCGAATAATCTTGAGAAGGTGGTGGATTGTGTGATGAACTTGGAAAATGGGCATGTGAGTTTCATGATCTGTTTAATTTCATCCAATGTAAACAGGTTGATTTGGTAAGAAATATTAGTGAAATCCTCTCAGGTTGTGATTTTAAAGAGGTGGTTCAGTTCATAGTCACTCTCCACGCTAACTCAACTCCTCATATCCCAGGTTGGAATCGTGTTGGATAACTCTGGCTACGAGTTATTCTCTGATTTGTGTCTTGTTGATGCGTTGCTAAGGTCAGGTCGTGTTACCATGGTAACTCTCCACCAGAAATCAATCCCCTGGTTCGTTAGTGACGTCACCCAATGTGATTTCGATTCAACTCTCTCTGATCTTCTTGGTACGTTCTTGAGGTTTGTCGTTGCCAGTTTTTCTGAAGTACACTGACAGTCTCCGAAACACATCCCACTGCTAGCAAAACTCCTTCACTTTTCAAGTCTCAGTTTTATAATCTCCCTTTACCGATGCAGGTCATGACGAGCTGAAAGGATTCTCTGAACGACTCACCTCCTACAAATCATCTTCTAAATTAATAACAACCGAGCATCCATTCTGGACATCACCCTCTCCTTTCTGTGAGATGCGATCCGTTGCACCTGACCTATACGACCAGCTATCGAAATGTGATCTGGTACTCTTCAAGGGAGACCTGAATTACAGGAAACTTGTTAACGATCGAACCTGGTCCTATGATACTAAATTTGGGACCGCTCTGGAGGGGTTTTCACCAACAAAAGTGTGTGCTTTGAGGACTGTCAAAAGTGATTCGATTGTGGGGTGTAATAAGGAGAGAGTGGAGAAGATTCTAGCAGAGGATAAGGATTCACTGTTTTGCGGGAGTTATGCTCTCATTTCAACAAACTTCTGATTTTGTTATTTTGCTGTTTTGTGTTAGTTCAAGTTTAGTGTTTAGTTTTCCATTGTGAACCGGTCGTTTGTTTATTTGAATTTCATGAAACTAATAAATTTAACCTCTATCTAACAATTAATTTAACCCTCTGTCTAACAAAATTAACCTCTGTTTAGCACGCACCACATGGATGAGAGTGAGGATAATAAAAGGTAATTGGATATGTTACTGTGCAGTCTGCAGCACAGACAATAACATCTGCGCTTCCTACATGAGTCCTACACAGAATATATCCCACTGAATAGCCCTTTTGGCAGACGGGTGTATAGCTCAGTGGTAGAGCAATCGACTGCAGATCGATAGGTCCATGGTTCAAATCCGTGTGCGCCCTCGTTTTTGTTCGACATTTTTAGGCATTTTTTATGGACTTTTTAGGTGTTTTTACTCTGATTTTTGGTGACTTTTTAGAACATTTTTGTTGAATTTTTGTTGAATTTTTGCAGTATTTTTAGTGAGATTTAAGCGACTTTTTAACCTCATTTTCTCTGATTTTTTTCGACTTTTTGACTCGTCTTTTATCCTCTTTTCGTCTATTTTGTAACATTTCCCCCTTTGTTCAGGTTGCGAGCTGCAGTGCACTACGGTGTTCAAGTAGCGGCTGGGGAGGCTCCCATTACCATATCCAAAGAGTGCACTGCTCTTATCACGGAGTTAGCGCTCCGGCAGGCCGAGATGTTAGCACATGACGTGGAGTGTTTCTCTCAACATGCTAAACGGTACAAGAATTCTAGCAAACATTTCTGACAACCATTTCACGTTACTAAATTGATATTCCTACCAAGTCAATCAACTCAATCAATTAACAATCGCTAAGTGAGTCACTTGGCAGTTGTTAGTTGAGTCGGTGACAAGAACATTCCTGACTGTCTATTGTCGAACTAACCCCCCCCCTCCCCCGGTTGCAGGACGACTGTGAATGGAGATGATGTTATCCTGTGTGCCCGAAGAAACCCCTCCCTACAAGAGGAACTGAGAGAACGTCTCGATAAAATGCCAGGACCCGCGGGAAAGCGGAAATCAAAGGCAACATCCAGAGCATAGAGGTGAGATGTAAATTAGTGCTGGTATTGTTCCTCTAATTGGGCGTGCTATTATTATGCCAGTTTATGAGCATGGAGGAGCGTGTAATGGAGAGAGAGAGAGAGAGAGAGAGAGAGAG
>AVPN01001362.1:10381-22049 GCA_000695325.1 Pleurobrachia bachei | reverse complement strand
CTCTCTCTCTCTCTCTCTCTCTCTCTCTCTCACTCTCTCTCTCTCTCTCCTGGATTGTAGGGCTTTTTGACGTGTTCATGCAGCTGGAGGGAGTGGGTGGTAAGATAAGAGAAACCCCTAAAGATTCACCAATATCCTCACACTATGAATGGCATGTGGTGGAGACTGGAGGGTGGATATGCAATGAACAATTGGTATTTGTGATACTGGTATTTTGGGGTACTAAAAACCGATTGCTCAGCCGAGAATGAGTGAAGCTGATGACCTGAGTGTAAATGTGAGATGTTGAAAATTCAGCGTTGTGGGACAAATGCTTGAATTTTTGGTGCCAGACAGACGGGAGCGGGCATCGCGGATCTGACGGATTTGGAGAGAAAGAGGGAGAGAGGTAAAGGGGGAGAGAGATAGATCAGGGAGAGAGTAAGGGAGAGAATGAGTTTTAACTCTATTTTTTAACACTGTCTCTCTAATCGATAGACTCGCTATCTCCCCAATCAAGGGGCTCAATTGCTAAATAGCGAGAGTACACACAATTAACTCTTCACATTAACACGTGACCAACATGAAACAGGACATGTGTGTTATCTCTCTCGGCATTCTGCCACAATTAGACAAAGCAGAACAGACAAAGGTGGACAACAGTTTTAGAAACATTCTCTCTCAGTTCTCTGTCTCTCACTGTCTCTCTCTCTGTCTCTCTCCCTCTCTCTGTCCCTCTCACATACACTATAACACCGTACACTATGTTTGTTCTTTGCTTTCTACTATTTGCCCCGGTCGAACCAGCCACGGTCCTCTTCACGTCACCCTTCTCGGGGAGCCACCTTCACTATGCAGCCTCCCTAGCAACCACCCTTAGCAACCACACCATCTACCTAGCAACCCCTGAGGTAGATGCAGTGCTGTCAGATGTGGATATCCGACTTATAACTCCACAGCACGAGGGAATGGGGTTCACAACTGCGGATAGAGTGAGAATGGGACGAGATTGTATGAGAGAGATTGTAACTAATACACCCTCCCATCTCACAACACCAGTTTACATTGGAAGGGACTGCCGTTTGGAGGCTTGGGATAGCTTACTAAACCTATCTCGACCCTTCTTCTCCTCTCTCCCATCCTCTCTTCCCTCCCCACCTGATCTAGTTATCTGTGACGATGCTAATATTGCAAGCGGTGCAGCATTAGCCGAGAGATATGGAGTGCCCCTGATATGTAATGTACCTTGGAACCACCCACACAGATCCCACACTCCCCTCACCCTCCTCTCAACACCAACACTGTTCTGGCCTGATTTGGCCACCACTGGGTTTAGTTTTATAGGACTTCTAGGTGCCCTCAGGAGGTTGTATTTGGCCAGCGTTTACTCAGATGAAAGGGAGGGGAGGTCTTTGGAAAGGGTGGATTTGTTTGTGGTCAATGAAGTTGGTCTCTTCGCTCCACCCTACATACTTCCTCCTGATACTGTGTTAATTGGAGGAATACATCTTCGAACAACACCTACCACCACTTCTTTCCCAGCACCAAACACATTATGTCTCATTCGGTTCCTATGCCATCCCTGAGTTGTTACCATGGTTACCCGCCCTTCTTCAAACTCTATCCAAAACAGGAAGGGAGGTGCTAGTAAAAGTTAACACCCTGCACTCTCTCCCCGTGATTGAAGGGGTAACCTATAAAACATGGTACCCCCAGGTATCCCTACTAGCTAGCGGCAGGATAACCTTGTTTGTGTCTCACTGCGGCCAAAACAGTAGGATTGAAGCTTTAGCACACGGAGTACCAATGCTTTGTATACCCTTGTTTGGTGACCAATACTTCTCTGCCCATCTCGTAGCCCAGGCAGGTTTTGGTGAGATACTACTGAAGGAAAATGTGAGTGACACTGCGGTAAGAGAGACATTGGAGTTGTTTGAAGAGGACCGCCCAGCGCTGACAAGGGTCAAGGAGTTGTTTTGGAGATCACCTGATACTAAACCAGATAGATTTGTATACGAAGTTGAGAAGTTCCTGAATTTTGGAAGAGAGGTTAAGAAGGAGAGGAGGGTGGTGGCTGTTGTCAGTTATTTGAATATGGGACTCTTCCTAGGCACAGTTTTCTTATTTTTAGCTCTCCGCGGGTGATGGACTATCGTGGAATACAAGTTGAGAGACAAAAAACAGGAGAAGGATGGAGAATGTAAAATATATATATATAGTGCAATAGTAACTTTGAGTAAAATGGGTAGCCGTGCCCTCGTGACAACTACTCATCAACGTTTTTCATACTTTACCATCCTTCTACGTGGTATTATAGTCACGTGATATATGTCACGTGACTCAGTGACTTGACACAAGGAAGTTATATTCTCAACAGGCAAGTTGTTGAGACATTTTCTCAGAGAAAATGAGGAGGTGCTGAGAGGAGTGAGGAGAGGTGCAATGAATAATGACATTGTGGACTGAACAAGGGGGACAATGGACATTTGACTGCCAATGAACCCATATATGTTATGAAATGTGATAGAGGACTGAAGTGGGTGTGATATTTTGGGAGGATGGCAGATTAATTAGGGAATAGGGTGGTATTACCACTGGTAACGTAGGTAGGGTTGAAAGACCACTGCAGCTGTGCCCCTATAACTAGGAAGGGTGGATAAAAAGGTGGCCACTCGTGTGTAGGGCGGGGGAGCCCAGGGGATAGGGGTGTTTCGAGTTTGCAGAAATCCCCTTAGGGTCACATGAGGCAAAAATGCCATCATCCTGTTGTGAGAGGGGGCGAAATGATTAATGATAATGTTTCACAAGTAGAGGTCACTAAACTAAATGTTGGGAAACTTTTCCGGGAGATTTTGGGGAAATGATGTTTTGCACAACCAGCCACCAACCTATTAGTATTACAACCAGAACCCTAAACCACATTGATAGCCTGGATAATATCAACCCGTGTATCTTACACACCCCCATTTAGAATTCTCTCACTCTCTGTATCCCCCATGCTGCTGCTGACTTTGGCACAGTTCCCCCATTACTGTCTATCTTTGGTGAGTGTGTGTGTGTGTGCAGCTGTATGCAGGAAGTCTACGCCGGCAGACCCCCACCAATAGGAACGCTCATATCACATCACGTGACCCGTACTGTCCAATAGGAGGGCAGTATTTAGGTCACGTGATGTTATATAGATCCACCGCAGGGGACGCAAGGTTTCCGGTTCTTTCTAAAAAGCTATAAAACTGTGTACCATGAATGTATCAGGTGGGTGAGAGAGAGGGAGGGGGATAGAGGGGGGCTGGAAACTGGGTTGAATATCATGGGGGTGGAGTAAGGGATTAACCGGACCAATTCCCTCCCCCTGCCACACTTTTCTCTCCACTCTTCCTCTCTAGCTATCAATCTCTACCCAGTACTGCAGGGGAGTGTAGACGCCTCAATATACACAGGTGGAGAGAGAGAGAGAGAGAGGAGAGAGAGAGCGAGAGAGAGAGAGAGAGAGAGAGAGAGAGAGAGAGATGGATAGCAGTGTTGTGGTGGATAGTGAGAACGGGGGAAAGTCTCTCAAAAACCAGTCCTTATTTCCTCTTCTAGACGGGTGAGAGAGAGAGAAATAGAGAACCAGTGCATGGAGAGAGAGAGATAGATGAACAATAATTGACGAGTCAGTTGACACAAAACAAAGTGGTAGTGTTGAACTATCCGAAAAGACTGCATGATAATATGGAGTCAATACAGTTTGGGTTGAGATGACTGGGATTGTTCAACATTACCAAAAATAAATAGACGTTCATTTACTAAGATTATTGCTCAAGAGATTAATTATACAATGTTTAATTATATATTCATATTTCATATAATCTTTGACTTTTATTAACAGTAATAATTACAGAGTGAGAAGGTCAATTCTCGGTGTGCAACTCTTTCTAGGCTCTTGTAAAATATATTGATTTCGGAAAGATTGATTCTATATCATATTATGTTAAAACGATTTGATATATAGATTAGGAAAACTTAAAGCACTGTAATAAAGATCAAATTAAACGTGAAAACAGCCTTTTAAGTCATTGAAGTCTTAGGCAACTATAGTATAACGGGCCGCAAGCTTACTGAGCAGGCTTCCAAGCAAATTCTCTATAATACGTGAATATATAATTTAGTCATATGTTAAAGTGCCTTAAATCGATAGAGTGGTGTATAAATAAATATTGATATTAGAATAATTAATTATATAAATCGGTAGAAACACCTCTTACTTTATACAGATTGCCTCACACCCATGGGATAGCTGGACTATAATAAACTTACATTTTATAGAGCGTGTGCGATGTGTCTCTCAAAACGTTTCTCTGTATTACAAAAAATAAACCCTAACATAAGCATAAGTGTCTATTTCCCCACGGCTGTGAATTGAACATCTCTTCGAAAAACTCACAAACAACTTTCAAAATAATAAGTATACACCGTTTTATTACTTAATGGGGTATAAAGCTTTTACAAGAAGATATATCTTAGTACATAGTATTCGAATAATTAGGGATTTCAGGTGGGGTAACTTTTTCTTAGTCAATAACTTTTTAAATTATAATTCCTGAATCGCACGAGTATCTCTCATAATGATAGTTGCGCAGCCAATTCAATAATTAACAAAAATAGAAAAATAAAATCTAGTAATCATTAATCGAGTCTCACAAGATAAGAGTCATTTACCGCTCCCTAGAAACAACAAAAACAGCCAGATACCTCCTCTGACTGTCCACTCACAGGTCCATCTCATATCTCTCATGGGTCTCTCCAGATCCCTACCATCCACTGCTGCGGAAGGGTTGTTGCTGTTGTTGCTCACTCGCATTGTGTTGCATCTGCTCGATCAGGTGTTTCAGCGCATAGAACTTGAAATCATCATAACTGGGCGAGTTGTATCCGCTATCTCTGGTCGGTGGGGCAGTTGTGGAGGTGGGAGATATGGCTGTGGACTCTCCACCAAATCCCTTAAATCCACCAAGAACTGAGGACTCAGTGGGCTTACAAAGTCCGGCTGGAGGGAACACCTTGCTTGTCAGAGAGGAGGGAGTAGTGGTACCAAATGGCGAGATGAAACCATCAAGGGGTTTAGGAGGAAGCATCGGTTTCTTGAGGTCTACATCCACAAAGTTCTCACAATCATCGTATATCCCTCCACCAGTCCTATCCGCTATGTACTTGTGTATCTCTCGCTCTGCTTCAGCAACGTTCTCAGGAAGTCCCCGGATCTCAAAGATAGGGGCGTTATTCTTAGCAGGGGTCATTATGAAGGTATCTGTCTTGCTCTGGATTCCCTTGATGTTGTGTCCCTTGGGTCCAACGACCAGACCGACATACTTGAAGGGCACCTCGACTAACTTGATCACTGCATCCGGGCCCAGTTGAGGGGTGATGGGGTTTGTTCTCTCGACCCTGTCTGATCTTGGTAAAGTGGTCTGCTGCCTCCTCGATCCTCCTCTTGGCTCGCTCGACGTCCTCAGGGTAGCCAGAAATAGTGAACACTGGGGAGAGAATGGGGGTTAGACGGTGCCAGGTTAGTATTGCAGGGGAGAACTGGGAATAGCCCTGAGGAGGTCAGCTGGGGGACTACTGCAGGGTAGGAGAGAGTGTGGAAGTATGTGTAAGTAGTAAGTGTGTCTACTATTTCGCTTACACACTACCTAGCAGTTGTACACACGGAGTGCTCTTGGTACAAGTGCAAATGTATATTTCCATCTCCGAATACTAGGCCCACTATATTTCCATTTATAACCCACTATTTGTCCTAAAAACTAGAGAAAGTTGCCTACCTGGTGGCTGATCACGGGCTGGTGTCTGAATGTAGGTGTGGGTACTGACACGAAGAGACTTGATCTTGCAACCTGTGTGAAGAGAAGATGCATGGTAAAAGAAAGTATGGAAATTAGAAACACTGTGGTCTGCTCCCAGTCCCATCAGTGATTAACGTTAATCTTCCGATATCACAGACAACAATTAACAACTGCAGAATCCAAGTTGCAATCACGACAGTTACCTACCTTGTTTTCCAACAATTTCAGCGACATGTTCAGAAGTGGGAACGGGAACTTTAATGCACAGTGTGGGGGTTTTAGCGGACCCTACAGCAGTGGTCCCCTCAGAAAATAACGGAGAAAGCAACATTTCGTGTGAGTCAAGGTAGAGAAGTTCAGGGAAATAAACAGTTGTTGGCAGGAGAGTTGGGACCGCGTGGTTTTAGGTAAAACATCCAGGAAGTCTTGCGGAGGACTGGACCTCTCGAATCACAGAGGAGAAGTCTCCTTGAGCCGCGCGATACGCCTCAGCACTGGCAGTATTGTGATTTTAACGTAACGCGCAAAATGTGTCCGTTGTTATCTGCGGGACTTCAAAAAAAATTCGTGCGTGTTCGTGTTTTCAAAACGTGAGTTCAAAGTTTCAAAAAGTTAAGTTGTTGAAAAGCGCTGCCTTATCCCTGTGCGCGTTCGCCAAGTTAAGTTGCCTTTTCGAAAAAACGTCTCCGGTCTCCGAAAGTTTTTCTGTATCTTACTGTCTCGCGCCGTTGTTCGTGAGGAACCACAATTTTTCGATGCCATAGAATATAACACATCGATCCCATTTAAGCACGCTTCTATCCTTATTAAGTCACCAACAACCTTTTTAGTGTAATTTTAACCATCGTTAACCCTGACCCATTCTCTAGCTCCCGCCGCCAAAATGGTTGTTCCTCCCACATTCTCTGATCTCGGCAAGGTTGCCAAGGATGTCTTCAACAAGGGTTTCTCTATCGGCAGCAACAAGCTGACCGTCAAGACCAAGACCTCTTCTGGAATCTCTCTGAGCCCCAGTTTTGAGCTGAAGAACGATAACCTGGTCGCTGCTTTCGAGACTTCCGGCTCCCCTGCTCCTGGATTCACCCTCAAGGAGAAGTGGTGCTCTGGAAACGTGACCAAGACCAACCTGGTCGTCGAGGACAAGCTGGCCAAGGGACTCAATATTTCCTCTTCTAGACGGGTGAGAGAGAGAGAAATAGAGAACCAGTGCATGGAGAGAGAGAGATAGATGAACAATAATTGACGAGTCAGTTGACACAAAACAAAGTGGTAGTGTTGAACTATCCGAACAGACCGTGCTGCATGACAATATGGAGGTAATACAGTTTTGGTTGAGAGGACTTGGATTGTTCAACATTACCATAAATTAAGTAGACGTTGATTTACTAAGATTATTGCTCAAGAGATTAATTATACAATGTTTAATTATATATTCATATTTCATATAATCTTTTGACTTTTATTAACAGTAATAATTACAGAGTGAGAAGGTCAATTCTCGGTGTGCAACTCTTTCTAGGCTCTTGTAAAATATATTGATTTCGGATTCATTCTATATCATATTATGTTAAAACGATTTGATATATATAGATTAGGAAAACTTAAAGCACTGTAATAAAGATCAAATTAAACGTGAAAGCAGCCTTTAAGTCATTGAAGTTTTAGGCAACAATAATAACGGGCGCAAGCTTACTAAGCACTCGAAGCAGGCTTCCAAGCAAATTCTCTATAATACGTGAATATATAATTTAGTCATATGTTAAAGTGCCTTAAATCGATAGAGTGGTGTATAAATAAATATTGATATTAGAATAATTAATTATATAAATCGGTAGAAACACCTCTTACTTTATACAGATTGCCTCACACCCATGGGATAGCTGGACTATAATAAACTTACATTTTATAGAGCGTGTGCGATGTGTCTCTCAAAACGTTTCTCTGTATTACAAAAAATAAACCCTAACATAAGTAATAAGTATGTGTCTTAACGACTCTCTCTTTCCCCACGGCCGTGAATTGAATATCTCTTCGAAAACTCACAAACAACTTTCAAAATGTTAAGTATATACCGTTTTATTACTTAATGGGATATAAGGCTTTACAAGAAGATATATCTTAGTAGTATCGAATAATTAGGGATTTCAGGTGGGGTAATAATTTTTCTTAGTCAATAACTTTTTAAATTATAATTCCTGAATTGTACGAGTATCTCTCATAATGATAGTTGCGCAGCCAATTCAATAATTAACAAAAATAGAAAAATAAAATCTAGTAATCATTAATCGAGTCTCACAAGATAAGAGTCATTTACCGCTCCCTAGAAACAACAAAAACAGCCAGATACCTCCTCTGACTGTCCACTCACAGGTCCATCTCATATCTCTCATGGGTCTCTCCAGATCCCTACCATCCACTGCTGCGGAAGGGTTGCTGCTGTTGTTGCTCACTCGCATTGTGTTGCATCTGCTCGATCAGGTGCTTCAGGGCATAGAACTTGAAATCATCATAACTTGGTGAGTTGTACCCGCTATCTCTGGTCGGTGGGGCGGTTGTAGAAGTGGGAGATATGGATGTGGACTCTCCACCAAATCCCTTAAATCCACCCAGAACTGAGGACTCAGTTGGTTTGCAAAGTCCGGCTGGAGGGAACACCTTGCTGGTCAGAGAGGAGGGTGTAGTGGTACCAAATGGTGAGATAAAACCATCAAGGGGTTTAGGGGGAAGCATAGGTTTCTTGAGGTCTACATCCACAAAATTCTCACAATCATCATATATCCCACCACCGGTCCTATCCGCTATGTACTTGTGTATCTCTCGCTCTGCTTCAGCAACGTTCTCAGGAAGTCCCCGGATCTCAAAGATGGGGGCGTTGTTTTTAGCTGGGGTCATAATAAAGGTATCTGTCTTGCTCTGGATACCCTTAATGTTGTGTCCCTTAGGTCCAACAACCAGGCCGACATACTTGAAGGGCACCTCGACTAATTTGATCACTGCATCCGGGCCCAGTTGAGGGGTTATGGGACTGTTGTTCTCTCGACCCTGTCTGATCTTGGTAAAGTGGTCTGCTGCCTCCTCAATCCTCCTCTTGGCTCGCTCAACGTCTTCAGGGTAGCCAGAAATAGTGAACACTGAGGGGGGAGAATGGGGGGTTAGACGGTGTCAGGTTAGTATGGCAGGGGAGGATTGGGAATAGCCCTGAGGTCAGGTGGGGAACCACAGGGTAGGGAAGTGTGTGTTCCAAGTGTGTCTACCATTTCGCTTACACACTGAGCAGTTGTACACACGGAGTGCTCTTGGTAAAAGTGCAAATGTACAGGATAGTTTCCATGTTTCTGAACATCCCTGTATATTTCCATCTCCGACTATACTACCCACTATTTGTCCTAAAATCTAAACAAAGTTGCCTACCTGGTGGCTGATCCCGGGCGGGTGTCTGAATGTAGGTGTGTGTACTGACACGAAGAGACTTGATCTTGCAACCTGCGTGAAGAGGGGACATGGAATGGTAAAATAAAATTATGGAAATTGGAAATACAGAATTAAACACAGTAAGAAATACAGAATTAACTTCCCATGAGTGACTAACATACAAATCGGCCGATTTATTACTGACAACAATTCCAGAATGCATTAGTTACAATCACGTTTGTTACCTACCTTGCTTTCCAACTATCTCAGCGACATGTTCAGAGGTGGGAACGGGAACTTTAATACACAGGGTGGGTGTTTTAGCGGACCCAACAGCAGTGGTCCCCTCGGAAAACAACGGAGAAAGCAACATTTCGTGTGTGTCAAGGTAGCGAAGTTCAGGGAAATAAACAGTTGTTGGCAGGAGAGTTCGGACCGCGTGGTTTTAGCTAAAACATCCAGGAAGTCTTGCGGAGGACTGGACCTCTCGAATCACGGAGGAGAAGTCTTCTTGAGCCGCGCGATATGCCTCAGCACTGGCGATATTGAGATTTTAACGTAACGCGCGAAATTGGTCTGTTGTCATCTGCGAAACTTCAAAACATGGTTCGTGCGCGTTCACCGTTTCGAAAACGCGGCCACGACTTCAAAGTTTCAAAATTTGAAGTTGCGTTTTCTAAAAAAGTTCACGTTTCCGAAAGTCTTGATATTTTACTCTCTCACACCGTTGTTCGTTAGGGAATACAGATTTTCGATAGCTAAAAATATAGCACGTAGATCACATTAAGGCACGCTTCTATCCTTAGTATTTTATTCAATTTTAACCAGTGTTAACCCTGACCCATTCTCTAGCTCCCGCCGCCAAAATGGTTGTCCCTCCCACATTCTCTGATCTCGGCAAGGTTGCCAAGGATGTCTTCAACAAGGGTTTCTCTATCGGCAGCAACAAGCTGACCGTCAAGACCAAGACCTCATCTGGAATCTCTCTGAGCCCCAGTTTCGAGCTGAAGAATGATAACCTGGTCGCTGCTTTCGAGACATCCGGCTCCCCTGCCCCTGGATTCACCCTCAAGGAGAAGTGGTGCTCTGGAAATGTGACCAAGACCAACCTGGTCGTCGAGGACAAGCTGGCCAAGGGACTCAAGCTCGATCTCGAGGTCGTTGTTAACTCTGGAACTGGCAAGAAGACCGCTGTCGCCAAGACCGCCTACAAGACTGACGGATTCAACGGTACCTTCGATGCTAACCTAGATCTTGCCGGACCTACCCTTCTCGCTACCGCCGTGTCTGAGTACAGTGGTGTCCAGGGAGGTGCTGAGGTTGGATTCGACACTGAGAAATCCAAGCTGACCAAGAACACCCTCGCTCTGGGATACACCAACAAAGATCTCACCTTCGTTGGATTCATCAAGGATCTGAGCGTGTTCGAGGGTCTGGTACACCACAAGGTGTGTCCTGACACAGAGGTCGCTGCCTCCCTCAGTTACAACAAGGGCAACAACGCATGTGCCTTCAACTTCGGAACCAAATATACCCTCGACAAGGATACCTCCCTGCGAATGAAGGTGGACTGTGGAGGCAACACCACCCTGTCCTGTACCCACAAGGTGAAGCCCTGGCTGGAAGCTACTTTCTCCAACAGTCTGAACGCCAAGACCATGTCTGGTGTCAACCACGGTATCTCTCTGGAGGCTAACCTCTAAATGTGTTACGTTTTTACAACCCCTGAGTTTATCGAGATGGAGAGAGATAGCACGTGAACAGACAATATATCATCCCCCTTCTAGAAACTGCTTATCGTGTAGGGTAGTAAGAGAGAGGTGTGTGTTGTTATACCTGTTATACCCACAAGAGAGCGTGTTGTTATGTAACTTATTAGGAGCGAGAGAGCAAGTACTGTGACTTGAAAAATATTCTACTTCTTTATCTTGTTCTTGAGAGGCTTTGTATTTTCTACAAGGACAATATGGAGTTCACACACATTATATATTCGAGTTTAGTGTGTTATTTATCTTTGGTTTTTTCAAGATACAATAATATATTATCGATCCAAAAGTGCAACAATGTCATCCCATTTTTTTCTAAACTTACAATAACTGAATATGTCCCGTGTCTCAATTATTTCGTCTAAAGCTGTTTTTCCTACAATTTTATCTCTCTCTGTATAGGAGTTACACAAGGAACTATGAGTACATACTGGAAGCCTGAGAGCCCACCGAAAAACAGCTTTATGCCTTATAACCCCGCAGGTTATTGATACTCATTTCACATCATGTCTCTATCTTTCTATGTTCTCTCTCTCTCTCTCTCTCTCTCTCTCGCCATCTCTGGCTCTCTGTTCTCTCTCGTTCTCTCTTTCTCTATCTTTTTCTCTCTCTCTTTCTCTCTCTCTCTCTCTCTCTCTCTCTCTCTCTCTCTTTCTCTCTCTCTCTCTCTCTCTCTCTCTCTCTCTC